>JBAKBP010025629.1:12500-33044 GCA_037953745.1 Lithodes maja
AAATACGTCAGCACAGGGGGACGTTTCCAATTACCCCCATGCGCACTTGTTAGGTTAAACGGCGAAGCTATGGTATTTGAGAGTGCCTGCCAGGCGAACATATTGAGGCTCATTCCCGACGAAAATCGTCATTATCCGATAAATATTGTTAATACTTATTCATAATATATGCACCTATTTTACGTTTAATATGAAGATATTAACATGTAACAGCAATAAAACAAGTGGGAATAGTATTTGGGGGGTGAAAAAGACAAAGTATTGCCGACCGGTTCATTCATGAGAGGAGAGTTAGCGCAGCGCACACCCTCCCCCTCTCACTTATCGATATACACAGACGTCTTGCAAGTGAAGTCTCTCTCTTGCTACGATCTCTATATGCCTCCCCTTCGACCTTGAAACCGGGTGGGGGATATTGGCGCAGAAAGTAAACCGATAAACAAGGAAATAAGAGGAAAAATAGGTAATAATTGAAGAGATAGGAGGTATGCAGGGCAATTATCTCAATTAATCACATATTCATTTGTTTTGAATGCCACTGGAGTCTTTTAAGCATTTTTTTTTTAGGCCTTGGATCTGAAGAATCCCGTCGCCTTCGCCCAGTAAAACTCTTAACCCTTGTCTAGCGGGGGGTTTTGGGCTTATTTGGGCATATTCAGGCCCTCCTGAATGATAAATCAAGTATCTGCATGAAAAGAAATTTATTCAGCAAAAAACTAGGCGCTAAAAACTTCAAAATGAGACCAGAACGAGCTACGTAGCACTAGTGGTTCTCATACAGTGGTACCAGTAACATGGGAGTTTAGCGTATAGCGGTATATTTTTCCCAGCTACGCTCACTAATGGCTACACTGCCGGCCTCTCGAGAACACAGGGAGGGTGAATCAGTGGGCGGCGGTAGGCCCTGGGATTCGGACGTGCGGCCCGCTGCACTCCCGGCCATTTGCACTCGATTTTAACCCTTTAAAAGCCATAATAATGCTCCTAACTTGCTGCAAATTGGTGCCCGGCTATACCCGGGCGCCGCTCTTTAAGGGTTAAGAGTCTCAGCGCGTTCCTGGGTTAATCTATTTATAGGATTTCCTGTTGTAATACATTTCTTGTACTTTTTATGGTATAATTTCTTTTTAGCTCATAATTTTAAGGTAACATCTTACTTTTCAATTTATGATTCCAAAATTCAATACCTGAATGATATATCAATGTATTTTTCTACTCAAGAAACTGCTTTACTTCTATTTTAATAACTCTAGTTTTTTTTACAATATGCTTTTAATGTATTTGTTTAAGTCATTATACAGTAGTACACTAGTGTGATAATAGCCTACAACGATATTTATTTTTATTGATTGTATCTGGAAGAGTAATCCCGTCAGCCAATCAGAAGGCGGGATTAACTCAAGTGTGCCAACAAGATTTGCCCTTTACTTGTTGTCCCTGGGAACACCTTAGCACATCCGCGCTCTCGGCCAATCACAACCCTCCTACGTCGCACCAAAACACTCGCCTCACATCACCTTCCAAACGCCTGGCTCATAACTTGTTCTCAAGTCACACTCGGATCTTCTATTCCGGTAACAAACGTTCTAATACATTGGTGCCACCCTCTTACTCCCGTCAGCAACTAAAGAACGTCACAAATAAGCTTCCAGGAAGATATTACGGAGATGAAAACCAACAGGTGAGACTTTCTGCTATTCAAAACGACCGGGCCGACACAGCCTTGCCCAGACGCGCGTCTCAGCCAATCACAGGCCACATTATGCGGGGGGTGTGGGCCACACCTGGTCCCTCTCGACACGAGTCTGTTTTCCCCCCCCCCCCCTTTTATTCTACCCAACCACATTGGGGGAATAAAACCTGACTTATTTCCTGGCCTCCATTACCAAACTGAGGGGGAAATCAAGTGTGACAACAGGTCCATACCAGCTACTAAAGGATCTCCCTTGTATTCTTCCTAACCACCATGGAGGAATAAAGCTAGACACATTTTCTGACCCCCATCACCAAGCTGAGGGGAAAAACAAGCCTAAGCAGAAGACGTCAGATTCCTACCAGTTATTACAGGACCAGAATAGAGAGAGAGAGAGAAAACATTTTCGAGAGAGAGATTTTATGTACACAACAATAAATAGATGTGTCCTTATAGGACAACCAAAGAGAAAATGATTAGACAATTGATGATATAAAGAGATGATGTGTTAAGAGATTAGCTTTTATTATTAGTAAGGCATCAAGCTCGGGAGTCTAGGAATAAGGGGAAAAGGGTTGATGTCCACAAAGCAGGTGGAAAAAAGAAGTAGGATTTGCAAAATAGGCTAGACCTAGTTGGAGAAATAAATAGAAAAGGGCTTCAGTCCCGACCACATGAAAACACACTTTTTGTCATAAGGAAAAAGCATTTATTAATTAGATATTCATCTCGTCAACAGCATGTTTTCAGTTGCGCGTAAATATCTTTTAAAATAATTTAACCCGTGGAGCCCTGGCTAGTTTTGTAATGTTTGTTCACCAGAACCCGGCCGGTTTTCAAAAAATGGTTTTATTCCAGAAACAATAGCGAATGGGTTAGGAATGAAGGAAAAACCACGAAAAACCGATCAAAAAGCTTAAAGAATGGTCCTACAGAGCCCCCGAAAACGTATTTTACAAGAGTAAAAAATTGAAGGAAATTACCCCAAAAAAACAGGTTATTGCGCGCTCACGCGCACGCACGTGGACTTTGAGAGTTTTCAACCATCGGCACGGTTGCGTGGGATACGTACACAGTTCCCATACAAATCTGAGCCCTCTGAGTGGCTACACCTGAGGTTACGGTCGGCGCAATTAGGGTGACGCGCCAGACGCATCTCTGGGGCTGTGCGTTACATACATCGCCGACGCGTCAGACGCGTCGCTGGGGCTGTACGGGTTAAGGATATGTTTGATTGAATAATAATTTATAACCTTGTTAAGGTGATATATGGACATAGCTTTCTGACATTGTCAAGGTCATTTAATCCCATGTAAAGGAATAAATGTTTCTGATATTGTCAAGGTGATTCAAGTACATATGGATCAAATACTGTAATAGTTCCTAATATTGTTAACATGATTCAAGGACATATTGAGGAAGAATTATATTTTAGGATTATCAACCATTGTGAATATAGAGATGTGCCATTGGCTCGTAGTCAAAATAGGTAAAAACTCTGAATAGTGATTGTCCAGATAGGTAGTAATGGGAATGTAACACTTCCGAAGTGCAATCTATACTGAGCAGACCCATTTTGACCCAAACAGAGAATCAGTTATGCGGATTTTGGTTTCTATCGGAGTTTGTTAAACAAAAACTCATGTGTAGGAGTGGTAGCAAGTAATGGAGGGGAATTATCTCACCTAATCACAAATTGCTTTGTTTTGAGTGCCACTGGCTTGTTTTCTAAAGTTTTTGTTTATGCTCTGGATCTATTGAGGACGGTTGCAATGCACCAGAAAAACCTCTATTGAAGACGGTCACTGTTTTTGGGTTAAGTATTACAATATTTTTGTTTTATCTTTCTTACTATTGCAGTTTACTATGATTTTAAAGATTTTTGTTTATTTCTTACATTTTACAATAACCATTTCATAACTTTTGAGCTACAACTTGTATATTGTTTCATATAATATGATATTTTATGTTAATATTGTCAAAGATATATTTCCTACTGTAGTTAAGATATCAAATATTACTTTACTTTATTATACAATGGTCTCTATCTTGGAGTTATATAATGTATTTCAAAATGCTTAACCCGGGAACAGCGAGAACACTCTTAAGAGGTTTTGGTGGGCAAAGGCGATGATCCTCTTAAGAGGTAAGACCTAAAAAAACACTTTTAAAAGGCCCACCTAGCACTTAAAACAAAATAATAGGTGTTTAAGTGATATAACTCCCCTCCATACCTTCTATCACTCCTCTAAATATGTCAAAAACTCTTTTCCCCCCCCCCTTCCCCCCCACTTCAATTATCACCTATTTTCCCTCTTATTCCCTTGTTTATCGGTTTATATACCGTGCCAAAATCTCCAATCCGGTTCTAAGGCGTGGTTATGTGCCTATCGACTGCGTTTTGTGAGAGAGAATGAGAGAGAGAGACTCAGTCTGCTGCTAAGCTTGGGAGAGAGAGAGTGTACGTCACGTCTGGCTCACATTTCATGAATGAACGGTCGGCAATAATTCACGATTTTGACCCTCTAAACACTATTTCCACTTGTTTTATTGTTGTTACATGTTAATATCTTCATAATAAATGTAAAATAGGCGCATACGAATAAGTAATAACGATATTTATCGTAAACTGACGATTTTATGCGGGAATGAAGCCTAATATCGTCGCCTGGCGGTAGGGTGTTCACTACATATAGCTCGCGCTTACCGGGTTAATAGTAAGCCTCGTAGCCACTATGTGTTAATGTACAGTTGCCCACATAAGTTGTGTTCCTCATCGTGATTTTATGTATACAAGTTTCATTTAATTAGCAGTCAGATGAGTTAAGTACTGCATAATTCAATCATGTGCATTATATGTCAATGTTAAAGATCACAGAGGAACAGAACTTATGTGGGTAACTGTAAATGTATGTCATTCTTGTCAAATTATTACAAACTAAAGCTGATTACTTGATTGCTTGATAAGGTAACAAAAACTCACGGGATGCAATATTTATGCTTAACTATATACAAGTGTCTAATAATCTTCAACAATGGTAATGTATCAACTGATGCTTTTGTCAACCTTACTTCAAAAATTACTGGTTACTACCTTATCATATCAGGCATCCTTTAGTATAACAACTATTGTGTTTTTTGTTTTCAACTAACGATAAATTGTCATGTCTACATCTAGTTTACTCAGCTATTAACGACCTAGTATCAAGCGAAATATGTTATGAATTATGGAAACTTTATATTAATATGATAAAGAGACATAGTTGTTTTATATGTTTCCATTAAGTATCAATACAATACAATGCCTTAAAGAGAGTTTTCTCTCATAAGGCTTAGCCAGTTGACTTCCATGTATTTAGATTCTGAATTTATTGTATATCTGAAGGCTAAATAAATATATTTGAATTGAATTGAATTGAATACAGGAGTGGCTAAGGGATTCAATTTACCGTCAGCTGGAAATATATCGACTAGTATATATTATTGTATGGTAATAATCATATTTGGTAAGGTATGTAAACAAAATCACGATATTGAAATTCAACAATATTAAACACATCACTGAATAAACATTATGTACACGTAAAAGGCACTAATTAGGTATGCTAGGCGTTTAACCCTTGTCTATCGGGACCCGACTTAAGTCCGTATCGAAAAATTTGGACTATGTGGCGGGGCCCGACTTATGTCCGAGTGCAATTTTGGCGCAATATTGGCTCTGAGAGAGAGACGAGTGACGGGAGGAGCATGGGTTACCTCATGACCACTCGCCACGGCCGCCGTGGACCAACTGAGATGTACTCCACTTACATCCACCCTCACTCCCTCGCTACATACGTAATTATATAAAGAAATTACCGTATTTTAGCGATTTTTCCTTCGGTTGCACGATCGTTGCAAGACAACCAGTGATCGTAGAAGGATGGTTCGGGTGTCATTGGAAAGCTCAATTTACGCCCTTTCAAGGATACATACTTGTATTACGCTCTGGGTCTTGTTTATGCATGAAAAAGAGCACGGAAACAACCCTATTTATGTTAAAAAAAAAACCCGCTGAGCGGCACAGTGAAATATACTCCACCACCCGCTCTTTGAGCGTTAAACAAATATGGGTACAACCAAGGATAAGTATCAGCTACTTAAAATTACAGTTATGTCATAAATAATAGCATTTGAACTATTGACTGCATGTTGTTGTAAGTATGGGCCATAAAGGCAAAGGTGCAAGCCCAAAAAATGCTTGCAAGGAAAAAGTGTTTAAGCGTCTCAGTAAATGTTGGCCTTCTTGAGTCCATTGCTACCAGGATTAATTACATTTCTATACTGACAATTTTGGCTAATTACTTGCATTAGAACTTAACCCATTCAGTACCGGTGATATCCTTTTTATTATATGCTGGCAATTATTATACTATTTTATTCAGCTTAGGCAGGACGTCTACCATTAAAATGCTACGGACTACCACAATTAATTATGTTGGCCACAATATATTTTTCCTAAGCTTCATAATATCGTCTAAATTTATCTGAAATAATAGAAAAGACGTCTCTGGTACAGATAGGGTTAATATCTACATACATGCTACATGAAGCAGTGAGCAATGACAAATGACAGCCACAGACTTACTTCTGTGTCTTGACAAATAGTGTGAAAATCATACAATCCGGTGAATTAATTGTTCAGGATACAAATATATACCATACATGTCTTACCGTAACCGTAAACAAATATATACCATACATGTCTTACCGTAACCGTAAACAAATATCTAAACATAAATATTTGTTCCAGGATCTATTTTCGGATTCAACAATACAGCTTACAGTGTCGTGTCCTTTGTTGCTCCATCTATCATTGGCTACATCATTGACGGACAGGTGAGATATGTACAGTCGCGCTAATAAGTGAAGACTCGGCACTAAGTATGTTTTGATCAATAATTGGTATCAGCAATATTTAAGCTTCATTTCTGCATATCAAGTGAAATATACAAACCTGTTCCTACACTTACCCACCCTATTCAACATCTGACAGACATTAATACAGCACAGAGCCAGCCAAACGTAATGACAGCTGGGACATGACTTATTAGCGCGACCGTACTTTATTTTGTATAATGGAATGAAGGAGACAAAAGCCAAAACTACCTGTAACAATGACTTCACCTCATTATACTCCCCGTAAATTCCTTTTATGAACGCCCATGACTTTTGATAATTATTATGGCTAGCAGCTGCCACTGAAAAATGTACGAAATCTATGATGAAGTCCATGTCTTTTTAACCCATTCAATTTTCCGAGTGCTATTTGACGATTTTATTCAACTTAGGAAGGACGTCTGTCAATTAAAAGGCTACAGACTATTTCAATTAATTCCTTTAGCTATCATACATCCTTCCTAAGCTTCATAAAATCTCGTATGAATGTAACTGAAATCAAATTAAATATACGTCACTGGTACTTGAATGGTTACACAGGTTTGGCAAACAGATCTGACGTGAGATGTCCAACGTAGGGTTGAATTGAGAGTTATACCGATGATTGTGATATTGGAAGAAATCAGAATATTTTAATATGTGATAGAACATGCTTTTTTAATTATATGTTAGTGAACTGGATGTATATATTCATATTTATTTACTTGATATTATTGTATTGTCCCCATTAAATATGATTGAGTAAGTGATTACTTAAAGAGAGTGCAGTATTTAATGGAAATTTGGCATGTAGAATCCTTGTAAAAACTGTTAACAAAATGAATGACCTATGAAGTGTTGAATCATTTGCATAATTATGAATGCCCTATCTGAAGATCTGTATGTGGTAACCCAGGTTCGAATCCCGGGTAGATTACATGCTTTCATTAATTTCAATGGGTGGTGTTTGGTATTGGAGTGAAACTATTTAAAATCCATGATATGTAACAAGCATGAGATCATTAAATCAAAATTGAAATATAATTCAGCCTAATAAGGATCCTTGTGGAGCCTCTGCATTGCATACGTCTTCCTATTATGCTAAACAAACCTATACTTCTGTGGCTACCACACACTCCTCTCTCCCCTTACAGTACTTATATATATATATATATATATATAATCGACATTTTGTTTTATCTTATATTTGTTTTTGTATTTGTTGTGTATGTTATTTATATATTGATTGATTAATGTTTTATTATTACTATAAATATTATTAGTAGTAGTAGTAGCCTAGTATTTTTATATGAATGTATGTAGTCAGCTCAATTTGTTGCTATATTTATTTATTTATGTATTTATTTACTAATTTATTTTATTATATTGTTTTATATATGTATATTTTTTTTTGGCGGGGGGAACTATTATACCTGATTTCCAGTTACTGGCATTCTATCCCTCTCTTGTGTAAGGCTACCTATTTTGCAGATCAATTCAATCAATACCTTACCTTCATATGTTTGTGTGTATATGAACATGACAATCAATACCTTACCTTCATATGTTTGTGTGTATATGAACATGACAATCAATACCTCACCTTCATATGTTTGTGTGTATATGAACATGACAACACAAGCGTATGCAATCGCGGTTTTTGGACTCGCTCAGGTGCACAGTAGCGTACATTATATTATTCTCGTTGTATTTTTGTAAGGTGTTTTAGAGCTATAAATCACATCGATAGGCCTATGAATAGCTTATGGTATAAGAAAGAGAAGAACACAAAGTGTCCTGATATTTTATAGCTATTATGTACCGCTACTTGATATCTTAATGTGTATTCAATTTTGATATTCCTGTGATGATATTTTAATTTTTAGATGTAGCGCTGAATGATCTCTACAGGTCCCAGTGCTTGGTCTTTGTGCCTAAATGTTATCAATTCAATTCGACCATGAGCGAATATAAGGGAAGCAACCTTAGTACATATTTGAAGAACCAGGTTATAGTCTCGTGGAGGACTATGCCTTCATACACTTGGCAAGTTGTGTTTTACTTCAACCATGACTATTTTACACATTTTCCCCCACCAGCTCGGCTAAGTGATACAATTGTAATCGTCCTGGTACTATTATGGAACCTCTTTGATTACAAATCTAAGGATAATGTCTCCTTAGATTTGACATCAAAGAGGTTCCAGGATGATAAAACTCGTATCACTTAGCAAAGATGGCAGGGGAAAATGTGTAAAATAGTCATATACCTGCATATATATATATATATACACCGGTATATATATATATATATATATATATATATATATATATATATATATATATATATATATATATATATATATATATATATACCGGTATATATATATATACTGTATATATATATATATATATATTTTTTTTAAAGAGACAATGACCGGAGGAAGGAAAAACACAGATAAAACAAAAAGGTCCATGTGCCTAAAGGCATCCTCCATTCATAAAATGTTTGTAACAACTGGATTTAAACTTTTGTAGATTGTAAGTTTGTGGAAAGCAACTCGAGGGAAGTGAATTCCAAAGAGTAGTAGTTCTAGGGATAAATGAATTTTGATAAGCAGAAGTTCTGCATTGTGGAGGAGAAAGTGTAAATTCATGGGCGCTCTCAGCTGCCCTAGTTCTACGGGGAAAGATGTGGAGAGGCGGCACAATTGAAGCAAGTTCCTCGGAACAATTGCTGTGAAAATATCTGTAGAATAATGCAAGGGATGCAACGTTTCTTCGTATGGATAATGTAGGAAGGTCCTGTGTGATTGCAGGGTTATTGATTAATCTAATAGCTTTATTTTGAATTTTGTCCAACTGCCTCAATACAACCACTCTACTTCCACTCCACAGAGATGAACAGTAATCCATCTGAGAACGCACATGACTTTTATATATTACGGCCAACTGCTCGCCAGTGAAGAATTCTCGAACTCTGTACAGGAGTCCCAGTTTTTTAGAGGCATTCTTAGCAATGCTTCTAACATAATGTGTCCAGCTCAAGTTAGTAGTTAACCCGTACAGCCCCAGCGACGCGCCTGGCGCGTCGGCGATGTATGTAACGCACAGCCCCAGAGACGCGCCTGGCGCGTCACCCTAATTTCCCCTAATTGCGCCGACCGTAACCTCAGGTGTAGCCACGCAAGAGGGCTCAGATTTGTATGGGAACTGTGTACGTATCCCACGCAACCGTGCCGATGGTTGAAAACTCTCAAAGTCCACGTGCGTGCGCGCGAGCGCGCAATAACCTGGTTTTTTGGGATAATTGCCTTCAATTTTTTACTCTTATAAAATCCGTTTTCGGGGGCTCTGTAGGACCATTTTTTAAGCTTTTTGAGCGGTTTTTCGTGGTTTTTCCTTCATTCCTAACCCATTCGCTATTGTTTCTGGAATAAAACCATTTTTTGAAAACCGGCCGGGTTCTGGTGCGCAAACATTACAAAACTAGCCGGGGCTCCACGGGTTAATGTTACACCGAGAATGTCAATACTAGGGGAAGTGGGAATATTTACATCATTAAAAAATATATGGGAGTCAGTGAGATTCTGTCGGTTAGAAAATTGAATGTACTTGGTTTTCTGTGCATTAAAGGAAACTAGATTCTTTTATCCCCATTCATTAATTCTAGAAAGGTCCTGGTTCAGAGAAATTGCAGTGTTTAATTTGAATTTATAAGATCGGGATGGGTGTAAGAATTGGTAAATGTGAAGGAACTGTGGAGAGTTGAGTCATCTGCGTAGGAATGTATTGGATTATGAGTGGTAAATATGAGATCATTGATATGAATGAGGAACAGAGTTGGGGCCAAAACTGATCCCTGGGGAACACCAGCATTTATTGAGTGAAATTGAGAATAAAGCCCATCTACCATTACACATATTTTTCTGTTATGAAGATAAGAAGAAATTAGTGGAACTAATGATGCAAGGCCGTAGTGTGACATCTTCGACAATAAGGATTGATGCCAGACTCTATCAAATGCCATTGATATATCCAGTGCTATTGTATGTGTTTCACCATGTTGGTCTGTAGCTTGGTTGATTTGATGCGTAAGAAGGCAAAGAATGTCTGCAGTTGATCGACATCGTCTAAAACCATATTGCCTATCACTGATTAATTTATTATTCTCAAGATGCTTAATTATGTGATTATTTAATATAATTTCAAAGACTTTACCAAGAGTGGAAGTTATAGCTATTGGTCTGTAGTTTGATATACCTGTATATATAATTTAATTTTCCATCGGTATTGTCAGCAAACTTTGGGCCAGTGGAGGAAGGTGTTCTGGACCTGTGTGCCCATATACGGGCTGACGGAGATGTTCTACCTGGCCTTCTGCTCCGTGACTGTACAGTCCTGGGACTCTCCCACCAACCACCATCACTATACATCAACACCTTCACTGGACCTCGCCTACACCAACAAGCCAAACAGAGAGAGACATGTTTCCGCCTCGGACCCAGAAGAAGAAAATGGCAATAATAAGATGAATACATTGGAAAACATCTAATTATTGTATTTTATTTGTGTTATGCATATTATGACACAGGACTGGTTTACTTGAGAGAATACAAGAGCCAGGTGTACAAGTTTTATTTTTTAAGTGCTGGGTTGATATGCATTTCTTATTTATGAATGCAGATACAATGCATGGATAAATATCAACATAAGTCTTTAGGATAAAATACAGCATACATCACAATATGGCACACAAGGATACATATAGTTATATATAGTATTTACACATACTCGGAGAGACATAATGTATGAATGATGAACTCCTTGTTAGTATACTAAGAGACGTAAATACATGAACAATAAACTTCTATGTAGTATGCAGAGAGATGTCAATACATGAACAATGAACTCTTAGGTAGTACACTGAGAGACGTCAATACATGAATAATGAACTTCTAGGTAGTATACTGAGAGACGTCGATACTTGAACAATGAACCCCTAGTTCGTATACTGAGAGACGTAATTACACTACAATGAACTCCTAGCTCCTTGTAGGCGTAGGGATGGGTGACCCCTCTGCCCATCACTTTGTGACGCAGATAGCCCCTGGAGGTTGGAACCAGGAATCCCACCTCCAGAATTTTTAGGAGGAGGCTGTAGACGCCAGCCGAACAGGACGGTACTCCCGGATAGTGCTAGGTGACTGAAAAGGACCGCTGGAACTCCTGCTTCACCACCTGGCCTCCCTAGCTGATCCTCTCAGTGTCTCATCAATATTGAGGGCAGCCAAAGCCTGCCCTCCAAAATACCTCCTCATCCTATCAATACATTATACTACAAACACCTTATATACTACACTAACTTTAAAAAAAAAAAAAAAACGGAATCTCGACCCGCCTCGGAGTGCCCGGGTGAGGGAAAGGGGGGGGGGGGGGGCAGAAATGCACCCATCAGTCTGTCCCCTGGTAACGACTCGCCAACATGCTCTGGAACACCACCTACTACTTTTACTATTAATTTCTGTAACATTCGTGGCCTTTCTTTTAACTTCCACTCTGTGGAACACCATCTCTCCTCTGCCAACCCTGATCTTCTCTTTCTCACCGAGACACGTATGTCTGGGACTACTGACAGAAAACCCTTCTCTGTATCCTCCTACTGTCTCTATCCTCAGTTTCGAGCCAAAGGTGGATATTCGCAACAATCTTGCTTTCTCTCGTGTTCCCAACTTAGATTCTTCTGAATTCTCAACTCTCTGGCTAAAGCTTTCTTGTCACTCTCAAACTAAATACTTCTGCGCTGTCTATCTCTCCCATAATTCTACTGACTATCCAAAATTCTTTGACTATCCAAAACTCTTTGACTATCCAAAATTCTTTGACTATCTAACTTCTAAAGTGGAACACATACCATCCATCTCTCCTTTCGCAAAAATCTCCATCTTAGTAGATTTCAATGTTCACCACCACCAATGGCTCTCCTATGTTTCCACTGACCAACCTGGTGAACAAGCCTACATCTTTTCTATGTTAAACGACGTAGAGCAGTTAGTCCAGCAACCCACCTGTATGCCAGATCGCTTCGGAGATCGGCCCAACATTCTTGACTTATTTCTAACTTCTAACCCTTCTGCTTATACTGTAAATCTTTTCTCTCCTTTGGGCTCCTCCGACCATAAACTAATATCTGTCACCTGTCCTATCTCTCCAGTACGGCCACCCATTCCTCCCAACCGGCGGCACTTGTGGCACTTTGGCGCTGGCGACTGGGAGGCTCTTCGGCAGTACTTCTTTGTTTTCCCATGGAATGACTTTTGCTTCCATGGCTGGGGACCCTCGGAGAGTGCTGAACGCATTACCGAGGTAATTCTCTCGGGCATGGAAGCATACATTCTATATTCTTTCTCTCAGTCTAAAGCAAAAACATCTTGGTTTACTCACGCTTGTTCTACTGCTGTCCACAACAAGGAGGAAGCATTGTAAACGGTACCGACGCCTTAAAACTCAAGAATCTCATTCTTCCTATGTTTCTGCCCGGAATCAATCCAAATCTGTTCTTCGACTTGCCAAACACTCTTTCATCAATAATAAATGCACTGAACTATCCAACTCTAGCTCTCTAGCCAAAAACCTCTCCAACAATTTGTCTCCCTCGTTTTCCCCTCCCCTTTTCCACTCTGATGGCACAACCATCACTTCATCCTCTGACAAAGCTAAACTCTTCACTCAAACTTTTGTTAGAAATTCCACGTTGCATGATTCCGGTGCTATTCCTCACTCTCCACCCGCCTTTCTCTTACTTATGCCTAATATCCTAATCTCTTTTAAAGATGTACTCTCTACCCTCTCTGAGTTTAATACTAAGAAGGCGTACAGTGTTCTTCCTGTTGTACTCAAAAACTGTGTTCCGTGTTGACTCCCTGCCTAGGCAAACGCTTTCATCTCTGTTTCTCCTTTAACGCCTTCCCTTCTTGCTGGAAGTTTGCTCTCATTCAACCTGTCCTAAATAAAGGTGACCGCTCTCAACCCTCCAATTATCGTCCAATTGCTCTCATCTCTTGTATCTCTAAATTTGTTTAAACTATTCTTGCTTCCAAATTTCGTAAGCATTTCTCTTCCAATAATCTACTCTCAGATTAACAGTACCAGTATGGCTTCCTTAGAGGTCGCTCTACTGATGATCTTCTTTTATATCCTACTAACTCTTGGTCATCCTCCTTTCGGGACTTTGGAGAGACGTTTTCTATTGCACTAGACATATCGAAGGCCTTCGGTAAAATCTAGCATAAATCTTTAATTTCTATACTACCCTCCTTCGGTTTCTATCCCTCCATCTGTGCCTTTGTTTCTAATATCTTTTCTGGCAGTTCCATAGCTGCGGTTGTGGATGGCCATCACTCACTTCCTCATCCTATGAACTCTAGTGTTCCTCAGGGCTCTGTCCTATCTCCCATTATCTTTCTAATTTTTATAAATGATCTTCTCAACTGTGCCTCCAGTCCCATCCATTCATACGCAGATGACTCTACCTTACACTACTCAATTAGTTTTCCTGAACGCTCCAGCCAGCAATCTCTCAAAAACAAACGTAATGAAGCAATGCAACACTTATCTTCTGATATAACTACTATTTCATTTGGGGCAGAGAAAACCTAGTTGCCTTTAATGCTTCCAAAACCCAATTTCTTCATCTTTCTGCCCATTTAGAACTCCCAGAGGACTATCCCTTACACCACTTCAACAATACAAAAATCGATCCTTCATCTTCTCTCAATATTTTCGGTGTATCTTTTTCATCTGCTCTCACTTGGAAGGACCATATTACCAGTCTTGCTAAGGTAGCCTCTCAGAAGCTGGGTATGTGCTCAACCGCCTCAGGGGGTTCTTTACCCCTGCACAGCTTCTTGCTCTGTACAGGGGCACAGTGGTGTCCTAGTATTGAGTATTGTTCACATGTGTTGGGAGGATCCTCTCACACCGCACTCCTAGACAAAGTAGAAAGGAAAGCCTTTTGTATCATTAACTCTAACCAACTCTCTGCAATCTCTCTCTCTTTGCCGCAATGTTGCATGTCTCGCTATTTTGTCGCTACTATAATAATCAATGTTCCTCAGAGCTCTACCAGTGTATACCACCTTCTCTATGTACGGTACATAGCACCCGTCTTGCAACACAATCCCACCCCTACTCTGTGCAACTCTCCAACCCAAGAGTGAAACGTTTTTCTCAGACTTTCTTCTATTCAACTCCTGAGCTCTGGAACTCTCTCCCAGAATCAGTCTTTCCTTCTTCCTATGACTTAAATTGCTTCAAACTCTGTGTGTCCAGGCATTTTGACTCGAACGTCCCTTGATTTTGGCCCTGTCACTCTTTCAACTCTGGGGGAGGCACTAGATACAGGCAGTTCTGCCGTTTGTCTCCCTCACTCACCTAGAAAAAAAAACTAAAACAAAAAAAAAACTAGACTGGATGGTGTGGGGAATTCCCTAGCTGGAGTTTGGTATATATTGTGCGTGTGTGTGTGTGTGTGTGTGAGCGGCAAGGTCTTTCACCTATAGGTATACAGTGGTTCTGGTAACTTAGAGGTTAGTAAAAATATATAACAACATACCCATATGTGAGTAATTAAAGGTAAGGATAGCGTGTGAGGGTTTCAATTGGTAACTGGATAATCAAAAATAATTAACGGTGTAGGCCGGCCGGGGGCCTGAAAGCCAGGTTTCAACTAGTTCAAGAGTCTCTAATGATTATATTAATAGCTTATTGTATAGGCTCTAAAGCTAAGAAGCATCTACTGTAGATACAACGTATTCTATTAACTCCTAATACATACCCATAGAGACATAAATACATGTATAATGAGCTCCTAGGTAGACTTGATTGGGTGAGGAACTCCCTAGTTGGAGTTTAGTATTATGTGTGTGTGTGGCAAAGCTTTTCACCCATAGGTATGTAGCGGTTTTTGATAGAGGTTAGTCATCTCCCATTCTCTTTCTAATTTTCATAAATTATTTTCTCATCCGTGCCTCCAGTCCCATCCATTCATACACAGACGACTCTACCTTAAACTACTCAATTAGTTTTCCTGAACGCCCCAGCCAGCAATCCCTCAAAAACAAACGTAATGAATCCATGCAACACTTATCATCTGATCTAACTACGATTTCCAATTGGGTCACAAAAAACCTTGTTGCCTTTAATGCTTCCAAAACACATTTTCTTCATCTTACTACCCGTTCAGAACTCCTAGAGGACTATCCCTTACACTTCAGCAATACAAAAATAAATCCTTCATCTTCTCTCAATATTCTCGGTGTCTCTTTTTCTTCTGCTCTCACTTGGAAGGATCATATTACCAGTCTTGCTAAGGCAGCCTCCCAGAAGCTGGGTGTGCTCAACCGACTCAACTGGGGGGAGGCACTCGATACAGGCAGTTCTGCCTTTTTTCTCCCTCGCTCACATAAAAAATCATATACAGTATATATAACAATATGCCTATTGTTAGGGATTTCTATTTTATTCAAGTGTCACTGGTTGTAATTGAGGTATTGTGCTTGTTATGGTGGGTACGATCTTTAATTATTTATGATTGAACATCGTATGCAATGTTATGAGCCCGGTATAATTAATTCGACCTGTAGACAGCTTAGTTTCATATAGGAAGATATTTTTGTTCAAGTGTGTACAGGAACGAGTGAGGTGAGGTGAGGGAGGCTTGGTGCAGACTACCCCCCTTTCGTTCACATTCCATTCTACCCCCTATCGTCCTACACTCGTAACCCTATTCATTCTCCCCCCTTTCTTCCAACCCCCTTGCTCTTCTTCGTTGCCTGACGTACGAATGATATTGATTATAACTAGGTAATAATGTATTTGGCTTTTCTAATCATAATTAATGTTTAAAAGATATATCATAGAGTTCTTGGTAAAAGTAATACTTTAATTCAGCAAGTATATAATGAGTTGAGATTAATACAGTTAGAGAAGCTGGTATCAGAGCCAGGTGCGCTAAGGTTATAAGGTTATATAAACCGCTAGTACCGTAACCACAGGTAGTGTATTCTCCACCACCATCTTAAGCTGACCTGCCCTGAGTTCGTTTGTAAAAGAATCACCATGAGTTGAATAAGTATCGCCTAGGATTTTTTCTATGTTTATTGATTGCTTTCACTTACTCTCTTGGAGGGTATTGATATAACTATGTATTATTTTTCTTAAGAGTTTCTTTAATATTTCACATCAATGTTTCTCAAATTTGATATTTTCATTAGAAGTAACTTTTGTGTATAATTAATCATTTACATAAATTATAATTATATTTTACATACTCTTTACATTTTACCTTTATATGCTATTATATTATTCTTTTGATTGTTGGGATAAATCTAAGTCAAAGTAACTAAAGATAACTAATTCTGAACGAGTGATAAGAAAGGAATAACTTTGGGGTTTTTAGGCTAAAACAGCCATTTGATATCAACTGATATTTTATGAACTTGCCACATCTTTTCACCTACCAAGGTTTTAGTGACTACAAAGAGAGTTGCTAGTTTTTGTGGAAGTTTAACATACCACTTATTTTTGACTGAAACTGAGTCATATTTTCCGCATTTTGTGAGGCGAAATAATAAGTCCTCGTTTTGTGGTTTTTAGTGGAATGATTCTTTATGTTATGGGTTCGAACCCCGCTCGTAACGTAACACTATGGATGAATAATTTAAGTTACAGATAACGTGTGAGGGTTTTAATTGACAACTGGATTGATTAAATTTGTTATCGTACAGGGGACCTGAAAGCCAGGTCTAATTCAAGCGTCTCTAATTATTATAGTAAATACTTATTTATATGTTACCCAGAAGCCAGTAAGCATTTTTGGTCTCACTTGACTCGGGATTAGCCGTTATGCAAGCGGAGATATTGGGCTAGAGAGCACCTCTGAAGCCAGTAAGCATTCAGGATCTCAGGTGGTAGTGAGATAATTTCCTGTAGTTCTGCCAATTAAACATGACACATTCTTGAGGGTGTCGGGTCGCGCCGAATTTCCGATCACAAGGGCACAACTTGGTCTTGATGATGGGGATAGGGGGAAGAGCAATGGAAGGAGCCTTCTGATTTGCTTCAGGACACTCTTCCAGGGACCAATCAGGAGGTCGGCTGGTGGTGGCGGCGCGGCGTCCTGATTGGTGGAGGCTCAGCTCTGGTCGGCCAACCCCAGGCTGACTCTGTGCGTTGGGGGGATTGCGGGGTTTTGTTTCGGCTTTGGCGAAGGGGGATGGGACAGTTGTGGTATCGCCGCATTTTCCGTAAAAGGCTTCCCACTTGGTTTTGGAGGGGGGAGACTCAGGTGTTTGTTCCGCATTTTGGTATAACATCACCTCCACCTCTCGATAAATCACTTCCTCGTTACTAGAGCTGAGCACTGGGGAGAGGTTGACATGGGACGTCATCGCGGATCATGATAACCAAAACCACCCCCAACCAGCCTGGGCCGGTCTGCACGAAGGAGGAAGTAACCCCGGAGATGAAAATGCGTGGCAGGGGCAAACCACGTCTCACAAACCTCGACCACGACGGGTCGCAGCCCGTCGAGGAAAACCTTGAAATCATGAGATTTCCGGAGCAACGAGCAGGCATTCCAAAAAACCAAAGAGAGGCTACGAGGAAGGGAGCCTATGAAGAGACCGAGAGACTAAGAAACCGAGGCATAAACTGCTCACAAATATCCGGAGGGGAAATACCAGCGAGATAGGAGGAGATAGCATCAATAAGTAAGCAGAGGAGAGCCTCCAAAGAGACAGTGGGAGATGGGATCGTACTACCAGGAGGGGAGTTGGGGCGAAAAGAGGTAGGAAAGGAAGAGCGACAAAGGGATGGACAGTCTGGTCGGTGACAGCGCGTCTGAAACACCCGAATGATCCCGAGCGGCGGCCCAGCGGGGACGGGGACTGGGACGGAGAGCAACACGGTCACGAGGCGGGGAGGGAGGGCGACGGACAGCCTGAGAGTATGACCATGGGTGGGAAGGCGACCGAAGGCGACGCGACTGAACCACCACTGACTCTTACTCATCGAGGACGGCGAAAGCGGAGAAGCGGTTCGCGAGCGAGAGAGCCTGACGATGGGGAGAGGAGCGTAGACGAGGCCGCGGCGCATTCCGTGACAGGGTGCACACTGACGGACCGCGGACGGGCGCGGAGCCAAGGCGAGACAACGACGACGGACGAGGCGATGCCGCGGTCTCCCTGGGAGCAGCCGCCGACCGAGGAAACCGGGCCGGAAGCGCGCGCAGCTCGCGGTTGACGTCCAGCACAGAGGCCACATCCTCACGAACCGCACGGTGGAGCTCCACCGCCCTGCCATAAATTGGGCAGGTACGCGACACAACACGATGGTCGCCGAGGCACAGGTAGCAGAACGGGTCCAGCTCGCACCGTACTCCCTCCTTGGAGCGGAACCGGTGACCCCCGCTACACATCGAGCACCTACAGGAGGTGGACCCATGACCGAACTGGTGGCAATCATAACACCTAAGCATGAGGAAATGATATACAGAGACGGGATACGATACCGAGCAAAACTACATACGGATGGGAGCGGACCCTTAAACATGGGGCGGACCGTGAGGGATTTGGGGGATCACCAGGGCCCGGGTAGCTAGCGGGAAGGCGATGAGCCTCCTTGAGGGTACAGGGGGCTCCTGCCCCTGAACCCTCAAGGACCCGTAGGCCAGTCAGTAAGTCCTCCGAGGTAACATCCCGGTCCACAGGCCGTAGGATACTGAGGAGTCTTACAGATCGCGGACTCGGCGACACCGGACCGAACACTCACCCAATGCCGACAGTGCCTCCATAGAGGGCGACACCAGGGGGACATCGGCCTCTATAAGACGCACCACCAAAGTCTTGCCTCCACCCCTACACTCCACAATCCCCTGCCCATCCTTGCAAAAACGCCCGAAAGGAGAAGCATCCACGGCCCGGGAAACCTTAGTAGGATTACAAAACACGGCGTCACCAGAAACAGCATTGATCAGAAATGTTATCGGCGTAGGAGACTCACCTAGAAAGGGGGCCAGAAGCGGAGCGTCAGAGACCTTGGACTGCTTTGTCCCACATACCTTACCACCATCACCAGCCGGCGAGGGATCCCTGGTCCGCTTCTCCCTAGCTGTCGACAAGGCGTCAATCGGGGAAGCAGTAGTGGCCACCTCACCACTCTCCACACTATTGGACATGGCTAGAACCTCCATGAGGTCTTCGCCGACCATGCACACACCCACACACAAGAAAAACCGAGAGGGAACAGGAGAGAGAGCAGGCACTTCCACATTCTCCGAGAACCACACCGCGAATCATCTTGTTACTCTCTTTGCTTCCTAAACCCAATTTCTCCAATTATGTACAGTTGGCCAACTTAGTCCTGTGACAAAATGTTGTGGTGTGTGGAGGTGTGTGGCATTGCATCCGTAGTAAACAACATAGTTATATGAATGAATCCCTCAAATCCCATGACGTGTGAAAGACGGGACGTGATTAGGTGAGACGGAGCAATATTGGGAACCTCTATTTTCTCCATTATTCGCATTACTGGAGGGCTAGTCGATGTTCCAGAATGATGTTAGATAATAAATGGATATGAAATGAAGAGGCTTACCGTTATTATTAATACATAACCTATCCTTACTCAAATTATTGGGCATGGCAAAACATGTGAGAGTGTCGGTGGCAGGTGGGTTGAGCTTCGTTTCACTTTAATCGAGACAGCACGGCTGGTATTAATTAATGACTCATAGGTGAATGGTTGTATTTAGGATGCCTGCATATTGATTGTTTGGCATACAACTTCTATGGACAGTAACATTTAAAAACAATTATAACATGAAGTTTATAGTGTAAATGTCTGAACTTGCTTTTTGTTATACTTTAGTTATAC
>JBAKBP010025630.1:0-33044 GCA_037953745.1 Lithodes maja
TGTGTAGAGGATAATGTAGTCACAGTAACATGGGTAAGCGTTATTGCACTAGTGTCCTAGGTAAACAACACTGGTTGTTCCAACTGGGTAAGCGTAGAAAAGTGGAGAACTTGGGTAAGCGTTCTCCTCCCAACCTGGGTAAGCGTTGGATGTGAGCTGCTGAGTAATCTCCACTTCATAGCTTCTACCCTTTTTTGGTGTTGGTCAGTAGGGTCTGTCTTTCAGGGAAGAAGTGCAGGGTGGTCCTTATGACAGGCCAAAGTTGAACCCCTCTATCATGGAGGTGTTAATTGTAAGCCTAGTGCAAAGTAGACTATGCTACTCTTCGGGTCAAGGTACATCAATGCCAGCCATTCCCTTCCCTAGACTTCGTATTTTGCAAATGGGCAATGCTAGGCAACCCCTATAAGTCTCGGAGGCCAATGGACTTGAGTTATTTCTATAACAGCCAGTTACCCAAATTTGATTCCATGGCATGGGCATTAGCAACTTCTGTCAGCCCAACTAGGCTTCGGAGGCCGATGGGAGCAGTCCGTATTACTCCCTAGGTCAAGTTACCCCTGGGACCACCAGTCTTCTTATCTTGCATATGGACAATGTTATGCAGCCCGGCTAAGCCTCGCGGGCCTATGGACTCTAATTGAGCCTATAACAGCTGATTCCCCTAATTTAACTCTTTGGAGTGGGCATTAGGTATTCCTATCAGGCAGGGCAATAGCAGAATGGATAGTTTTGTAGACTGCAAACCAAATGGACCTCAGATCGAATCCACGCCAAACGTTGGGTTTTTCTGAGGCGATCTGATCGTCTTACTTGTTATATAAATATCCAGGCTACACATCAAGAAAATACCCTCTGTATCAACACCAATTCATAAGGGATAAGGGGTAAGGGAATAGAATATGCCCCACGTGCCTCCTGCGTGTCGTAAGAGGCGACTAAGGAGGTTGGGTCGGTGGGCTTGCGACGCCCCACCCGTGAAAAATACTTACTGCAACGAAGAACGAACAAACAGCCTCGGATGTGGACAGACCTAATGTTGACGAACCCCGACCAACTATGGACAATCTTAGAATAGCGACTAGGAATGTGAGAGGTGTGAATGACAACACAAAAGAGTAAGAGGTCCTGGAAGTGTTAGTGAATGCCAGGCTGGATGTATGTGGAATGACTGAGACCAAATGGAGGGGTACAGATGTGAGAGAATGGGAGTGTGGAATGGGTGTGTGTGTTGGAGTGAGTGAGAGAGTAGCGAGATAAGGTGCGTGTTTGTTTGTAAGTAACAAATGGAAGGAGCATGTAAAAGACTATGGGTCTGTGGGTTCAAGGATTGTGTGGGTGAGAATGAAAGTAGGAATACAAATGTGGGTTATTGTGTGTGTCTATACTCCAACAGAGGATAAACATGCACTAGAGAAAGAGGAGTTCTGGATGAATGTGAAGGCGTGCCGGGATAAGTTTGACAAGAACGAAAGAATATTTCTGATTGGGGATATGAATGGGAAGGTAGGTGATAAGAAAGTTGATAGAGTGGTGGGAGGGTGAGGGGTACCGTCAGAGGTGAATGGGAATGGTAGTGCACTTGTGGACATATGTGTGGGGAGGAGGCTGTGGATAGCCAACACCTTCTTCCGACACAGAATGATACACAGGTACACATGGAAAGTGGTGTGGAGGAAGAAGGATAAGGATAAGACAGTGGTGGAGCGAAAGACACTGATTGATTATATATGTGTGGATGAACGAATGAAGAAATCTGTTCTGGATGCTAGGGTGTATAGGGTTATTGGAGGGGGTCTGTCTGGCCATTATATAGTAGCAGCTAAACCTAGGATACAAAAGAAGTGGGTGAGGAGAGCTGGAGGGAGGCGAGAGGAAGGTGGAATGGCAAGGTCGAGGGTGGAGAGGCTACAGAAGGAGGGAATCAGGGAAGAGTACTGTACAAGAGAGCAGTAGAAAGACGACTAGGTAGGTTTGACCTGGAAGGAATACAGAGGAGAACAAACTGCAACAGACCTATTGGTCCTTACGGGGCAATTTGGATATCTAAAACTACTAATCTACTGACTACGAGATAGAGAAAAGGATAGCAAAGAAGAAGGCTCCTCCCCACCCACCACTCCCTCCAGCTAGTGCTGGCATGACACAGATAGGAAAAATACCATGTAGTATGGATAAACCGACACGGAAATTTGGATAGGACAGGGAGAAAAAGAAGTTTATTTGTAATCTAAGCTAACTCTATTACTACAATTCTGAAAGGGAACAGATGTATGAATATCAATATACATTGCGGTATGCGTTGACACTTCGTTGCGCGTTATTCTGAAAGAAACTTTGTTAATTGGGGGTTATTTGCCATGTGTTTATCCAGAGTGTTCTTAAATGTTTCAACAGTATTACAGCTTACAATGTTCGAGGGTAGTCTTTTCCAATTATTCACAACACGGTTGAAGAAGAAATGCTTCGCCTCGAGAATGAAAACGCTTGACTATAATCTTATAAACATTGGTTCTCGCTTACATTTAGGTTGCTGAAACCCTTAAGATTTTGAAAACCTCCATTAGGTTACCTCTCATTCTGGCTTTGTTAAGCTAAACAAATTTAGTTTTTTTAAGCGCTCTTCGTACGGTTTATTACACAATCTAGGTATCATTTTAGTGACTCTGCGTTGCACCTTTTCAAGTTTATTTATGTCGTTTCTGTAGTATGGTGACCAGAATTGCACGCAGTATTCGAAATGGGGACGCACCAATGAGTTAAATAGAGTAAGTATGTTTTTTCTGATTTGAAATTGAATATTCTGCCAATGAAAACCACCAATTTATTAGCAGTTGTTATTACCTCTGTACACCGTTTACTTGGCTTCAGGTCACTTGAGATTATAACGCCCAGATCCTTTTCATTATTTGAATTTGATAGTTGAATGTGGTTCATTGAGTAATCTTTTTTAGCGTAGTTACTACCGATGTGTAATACTTTCCATTTTTCTATGTTGAATTTAATTTTTCTGCCCAGTTAACTAAAGTGTCTAAGTCACCTTGCAGTGTTTGCCAATGTACGGTTGAGGTTACTTTATTAATCATTTTTGTATCTTAAGCAAATTTCGAAATTTTGCATTCTATTCCTTCGTCTAAGTAGTTTATGTAACTTATAAAAAGAATAGGACCCAATACCGAACCATGGGGAATGCCACTATTTACTTTGCACCAATCAGATTCTTCACCATTTATTACAACTCGCTGTTTACGGTCTGTGAGCCAATGTTCGAGCCATTTCAGAGTTTTTCCTGTTATGCTATGAGCTTTTATTTTGTCAATTAGTCGCTTATGAGGTACGGTATCGAAAGCTTTATGAAAATCGAAATATATTATATCAACTGCTCTATCCTTATCATATGATTTGTAAATGTCATTGAAGAAATCGAGTAAGTTTGTTAAGCATGAAAGTTTATTTCTAAAACCATGCTGGGAATCTTTTATTATATTATTTTCTTCCAAATGATTTACTATTTTGTCCCTTATAATGGTTTCCATTAATTTGAGGAAGTGGAGGAGATGAGCAAAGTGTTTAACCCGGGAGCTGCGGGGAGACTCTTAAGAGTTCCCCCGGCGGACTGCGGGAAGACTCTCCTGAGTAAGTAAAATTAAAAATCAACTTTTGACATCGAATTTTTATTTTTTTTTTATTTTTATTTTTTTTTTTTATTTTTTTTTTTGGCCCCTGGGCCATGCAAAATCTCAGTCCTCTACCTCCCCTCCTTCCCCACTTTCCTCCTATCCCTCAGTTATCACCTATTTTCCCTATTATTCCCTTATTCTGAGGTATATTTTCGTGCTAACATTAGCGAGTTGCAAGCAGGGTGTTGTCATCACTGATGGCAATCGAGTGCAAGAGAGAGAGAGAGAGTATCGATCGACTGTGTCGCAGTGGCCTTGGGGAAAATTGGCGGGAAGGTAGCTTGCCTCACCCATACATTATACAACTCGCGGGCTATATCTCCGATTTTGACCATCCAAACGCTGTTTTCACTCGTTTTATTGTTGTTTCAGGTTAATACCTTTATAATCAACCCATAATAGGCACATATGGATAATTATTAATGCTATTAATGGTACAATGAATATTTTAGTGACGGAAACACCTCAAATACGTCAGCACAGGGGGAGGTTTTCAATTACCCCCGTGCGCACTTCAGAGGTTAAGGAAGAGATCTGTGCAGCATGTGAGGAGGTGTGTGGAGTAAAGAGAAGAGGGAGGGGAGTGAAGGGTGCAGCATGGTGTACAGAAGAGGTAAAAATAGCTGTGGAAGACAAGAAGAAAGCATATAGAGAGTGGTTGGGTAGTAGAGGGAATGAAGATTTGGAGAGACGGAAACGAGCAAGGTACATGGAGAAAAAGAGAGTGGTGAAGAGAGTAGTGAAGGAAAGTAAGAGAAGAGTAGATGAGAAATTTGGAAGGAATTGGAGTGAAAAATGGAGTGAGTGTAAGAAACTGTTCTGGAAAGAAGTCAAAAAAGTTAGGAAAGGTAGCAAAGGAACAGTAAGGGTGTGAAAGATAAGAATGGGCGAGTGCTAGCCAAGAAGCATGAGAGTGTCGAAATATGGAGGGAGTACTTCAACGAATTGCTAAATGTAAGGAATGAAGCGCCAGCAAACATAGTTGGATGGGGTATGGGAGGGAGAAGAAGAGAAGTAGTGGAGGAGGAGGTGGGGATCAGAAGTTCAGAAGTGTGTGAAGCCCTGAAAAGAGTGAAGTTGGGGAAAGCACCAGGAATAGATGGAGTGTGTGGGGAAATGCGGAGATATGGAGGTGAAATAGTGATCGAACGGGTATGGAAAATGTGCAAACTAGTATCAAAGAAGGGAAGTGCACCTGATGACTGGAAGACTGGCATAATAGTCCCCCTATATAAGGGTAAAGGGGAGTGTGTGGTAACCACCGAGGAATATGTCTTCTAAGTGTAGTAGGGAAGGTGTACAGTAAGGTAGTGATTGAGAGAGTGAGAGCGAGATGAGCAGGGTGGTTTTAGGAAGGGAAGAGGATGTGTAGATCAGATTTTTACCCTGAAATGTGTTGTGGAGAAATATCTGGAGAAGCAATAAAAGTTGTATGTTGCCTTTATGGACTTGGAGAAGTCCTATGACAGAGTGGATAAAGAAGGTATGTGGAAAGTACTTAGAATGTATGGAGTAGATGGCAAGTTGCTGAAAGCAGTGAAGAGCATGTATAAGGGTGCAAAGTCGGCAGTAAGTGTGGATAATGAGCAGAGCAAGTTCTTAGATCTGAATATTGGGTTGAAACAGGGGTGTGTGATGTACCCGTGGTTGTTTACTGTATATATGGGTGGAGTAATGAAAGAAATACAAAGAAGAGCAGTGGATGTTGGTGTATTGCTGATAAGGGAGGGAAATGAGTGGAAACTACCTGTACTGCTGTTTGCTGATGATACAGTTCTGATGAGCGATAATGAATGGGAGTTGCAGGTTCTGGTAACTATGTTGGGAACAGTGTGCGAAAAACGGAACCTGAAGGTAAATTATGGTCTTCGAAACGGGTGAAGCCACAGAGTGTGAGGTGAAGTTGAACGGTCAGGCTATGGAGATTGTCAGCTCATTTAAGTATTTGGGCAGTGTGTTGAGTAAAGATGGGACTATGGATGAAGAAGTGCGGGAGAGGGTGCAACAGAAGAAGAGGGTTGTAGGAACACTGAAAACAGTAAAAAAAAATAGGGTGGTCAATATGGAAGTGAAGAAGTCCTTGCATGACAGTGTGGTAATCCAGACACTGACTTACGGAAACGAAGCATGAACATTGGTGGATAGACTCAGACCAAGAACGAGAGGGGTGGAAATGAGTTACTTGAGAAGTGCGTGCGGAGTTACATGGAGGGATAGACAGACGAATGAGGAAGTAAGTAAGAGGTGTGGTGTGGAGGTAGATGTGCTGGAAAGTGTGAAAAGGAACACCTTGAATTGGTTCGGCCATATGGAACGTATGGGAAATGAGAGAATGACTAAAAGGGTGTACGAGAGTGAGGTGGAAGGACAGAGAGGGAGAGGTAAACCGAAAGAAAGGTGGAAGGATGGAGTGAAGAAGTATATGGATGAAGGCGGTGCTGGTTGGGAGGAGGGGCGTCGACTGACTGGGGACAGAGGTGCATGGGGGCGTTTCGTTCATTGCCACCCCTTCGGGGATCACATCAGGCAATAGATAGATCTAGTGTGGCAGAAAGGAAGCAACCAACACCTTGAAGCTGCACTATCAACCAGTCTAGTACAACACATATGAAGCACCTATTGAAGCTTCAATTAATAATCTTGTGGACTCACAAGAGTTACAGGCTACTGAATAACCTAAAGTCCTGAGGGTAAGACATAGGAAAAACCAAAACAAATTGGTTTCCGAGGTTGACGGGACCAGCCCTGTATTACTCTCCGGGTCAAGTTACCCCTGGGCCAGCCACAAGGCACCTATAGAGTACAAAGAACCATAGAAATGAATTGCGATCTTCAGATATATATAATTATATATATATATATATATATATATATATATACAGTATATGTGTGTGTTTCGCATGATCGATGTTATTGCTTATATAACGCCCCCACCAGCCAGTTAATATTACTAGAGAACTTTAAAGCAATGTAGTAAGAGTCTAGGGATTTTAATCAACTAACTGGAGGTTACGCCATAAGATTAAAGTGAGTTTTAGGAGTTAATAAGAAAGTTATTATAAGGCAATTAGGATAGAAGTTATTAAGATAATAAGTTAAGGTAATAATAAGTTAATAAGATAATAATGAGATAATAAGGCAATAATACACATAAGGAATTATGAAACAATTAAGTTAGTTTAAATATTATATTCTTAGGTTTAATGATACATATAAACAAATCATTAATGTGTAGGAGATTCCTATATCCCAACTGCACACAAAAACATTATCAATGTTTAGTTAACCCCAATCAACCCCAATTTAAAAACAGGGAACAAACAAACTTATCCATTGGTAATGCCTTCTCTCGTCCAAGCTCGCCCCTCACACCTTGGGGAGAGTAAACGAGACTTCGTTGCCGTGTTGAGATGAGACTGACTAAACTCAAATTCTGGGAGCCTTATATAGCTTTGGATGAAGCCCGGCCTGTCTCGAATAACCAAGGTCGGAGCTTCATGCAGGTCTCAAAATTAAATGGATAAAAGTCTTGAGGCTTCACTCAAGTCGAACATAATTAAAAGGAAATGAGGCTTCACTCAATTCGAATTTATGAACAAAGAAACTGATTCATATTGAAAGTTGAACAATGAAGCATGAGAGACTTAACTAAAACTAGTTAATACAATAATTGACACATGAAATAGATAGGGCCATGACACTTCCCCCCAAAGAAGATTAAGCTTAATAGAATGGTTTAATCTTAAGAATATATGGCGCTATCATGACTATGTTGATCCGGCACCAGTCCTAGAGAGAGCGTCTTGTTGTCGGATCCCTTGATGTGCTTGATCTGGACGTCATACGGCTGGAGGAATAGGGACCATCGCAACAACCGTTGGTTTGAGAACTGGTTGCGAGACAAGAAAGTCAGAGGATTGTGGTCCGTATACAAGGTTACCGAGTTCACGCGTCTATAGTCTGTGCAGAGGCGCAGGGTCCCATCCTCCTTGGGAACCAGTAGGCAGGGAGAAGCCCAAGGGGAACTGCTGGGGACTGCCAACCCATTCTCCAGGAGGTAATCCACTTCTTTCCTCATCTGGTCCTTCTTCTGCTGAGGAACTCTGTATGGTGCCTGACTGATGGGAGTAGATCCAGGGATTAGCTCAACATCATGACTTATCAAGTTACAATGACCTGGGGTATCTGCCAATACTTCTGGGTAGTTTGATAAAATGGTGGAGACCTCATTCACCTGTGTGCTATTTAAGTGACATAGGTAAGATGATTGTTTCTGTAATATCTCAGAGTTTGAACAGCCACTCCACTCAAACACAGGGTCATTAGTCTCCAGCATGTCATCTTTTACATTTATGACTGTACATGAAAGTCTCAAAGAATCAGATGCAGGGTTAGGATTTTTATATGGCTTAAGCAAGTTGACATTTATTAGCCGAGTTGCCTTACGGCGGTCAGGAGTGTGGATTATGTAGTTCAAATCACTGACTTTACTCTTATTAGTACAAGGGCCATAGTATTTAGCTGACAAGGGAGAACCAGGGACTGGGATGAAGGCTAGCACTTTGTCACCCTCTTTGAAGTGTCTTACTTTAGTTTTAAGGTCATAATTAGTCTTCATCTTTTCCTGAGAAAGGTTCAGGTTCTCACTGGCAAACTTTTTAATTTTTGCAAGATTGTCTCTAAGTTGCTCAAGAAATGCTGTAACAGTAACAAGTTTAGTTTACTTGTGAGATATGCTGATCATGTATCTGTATCTTATGTATCTGTATCTTATGTATCTGTTCTAGTCTTTAAGTTTTCCAGGTCATATAGGACTGCATGCTCATATGGATACATCTACGTAGCTAACAATAAATAAACTCTGGTCGGCATTTTAGTTTTATAAATGCTTTTTTTGTGCTGGAATGTATACTGTGTAACAGCGGATGTTATTTACTACTGAATATACCGTGCAGCCAATCAGAGGAATAGGACTGTCATCATCATCATCTCAGACACCTTGCTTCACCCTGGGAAACCCTTGCCAAAAAGGATGGGCATGTCAAAAACGTTTCCAGGCTATTTTGTCTAGGCATGCTTCATTTGTCCGTGCCACAATGCCACTTTCGAATGTTTTTTTTTTTTTTTTTTTTTTTTTTTTACCTATACCATAGGTAGTCTTCCACTACCAGCTGTTCTTCATTTCAGTCAAGTTCTTCAGTCATCTATCTTTCTTGAATTTTATATACTCTATCTCACTGTTCACGTTACCATCACACACCCTGCTAAAGTCAGTGACCACTCTCTGGTGTTCTTCCACATTTTCCACCAACAGAACAGTATCGTCCTCATATATGCATATTAAAATGTTACACTCTCTTCCCTCGGATTCCAGTCTAGCTCCTATTCTAATTAATCCCGCTCTACATTCTCTGATCACACCATCCATTAAGCAGCCATAAAGACAAAATAAAAACCTCTTTGTCTTACTCCAACGTTCACTTTAAAACTATCGCCATGATTATCGCTTACCTTCACATTTTCCAATGCTTTCCCATAATTTTTTTGACTGCCATTAGCAACTTGTCTACCACACCATATACTTTTGACAACTCAAACAGACCCTCACATTCAACATTATTTTCAGCCTTTCAGCCATTCAGACTTTTCCAAATCCATGATTATCTACTTCTCTACCAATAATCACATTAACACTATGTGATTGTTGTGCAATTATTTAAAGGCCGGGGTTCTTTAGTACTAAGCTGGATAAGTCAAACAAAGAGAGACATATACATACAACTAATGTATTAAATGTAAGAATAAATGGGTACACAAAATACATATCACAAGTATACTGCAACAAAATACAATGCCACAACATTAAGTCATATCATAATCAGGGCCTTTTGCGACCACATACAGTAATAACACTTTACTGAATACAATCTCTTGTACTACCCGGACTAAACATGATCATGAGCAGTCTCATGAATGCAAATAGCAAAAGTTAATATTGATTTTGGATTCCGAAGAACCACAGTATGTAAATATATAATATTCCTGTCTTGCCTGGGTTAATGGGAACAGGAGACGCTAACCTTAACACATTGATTGGCAATAACTAAACTCTGCATGCACTGAGCTAATTATGTTTATAATTAGCTAGATTTCACTATTTGTGTTCATTGGAACAGCAAGTATCTATATGACTGATCAGTTATATTTCTTAGTTCGACAACTTTGGTTCAGGAAACAGCAAGCGCTTGGATTCAGGGAATAGCAAGGGATTTAACTAACTAATGAATTATGTGGTGTTGACTCCAAGCTGAACTGAAATTTACAGAATGAAGTAAGTTACAGGTTTCGTGATCAAGGTATAACTTTTCTGGGTTCATGGAGCAGCATATAGTTTGTAACAAGAGACCCTCGGAACACTTCTATTAGTGTTCTATTAGTCATCTAACGATTCTATTAGACGTTCTAATAAGAGCTAGTTCAGAGGTGTGGGGCAACCAGTGTATCATTGGCAGGCTCAGCACTTTGTCAGCAGGACACCTTCCGGAGAGGTAGCACCAGGGTTTGTCAGATCGTCGTCAATTGGGCTGCACACAAGGCCATCGGCAGCAGGACCACATACAGGGAGTCGACAGCAGTACCTCTCAGGGCATTGGTAGCAGGACCACGTTGTGTCGTCGTCAGGGGTGGCTGGATCAATAGTACCAAAGAACGACCTAGGTGGCTGTCTTGAGTCTCAGGTTCCAGCAGCTACTGGAGTTCCACCTCCCAGTATGAGGTAAATTCTTCAAAGTAAGGGTCAGGGACGCCAAGGATATGACTACCTATCAAAGATCAGAGCTCTAGCACCTCTGCACACTTGACTGCAGGAATAGAAGTAAACTCACCAGTGGCTGCAGGAGGCACTAGTTTTGTCTATCATTTATCTTGTAATTCTATCAAATAGTCCTTTTTTCATATTTCCTCTATTTGTGTTCTTATCCAATGAACTGAGTTTACCACTGCAAACCTCAAGAGTTGCAGAAAGAGAAGGGGTTTTCTGCTGGGGTTGCGGGAGAGGGGAAGTCGGGTTCAACAAAACAGCAACTGTCTGACAGTGGGTTGGTTCTGGGTCATTATATACCCCTTTGGCAGATAAAAAAACATTTTTTTTATTGACAGCCAATCAGGGAGCTTCCAAAATCTTCCAGTTAGTTTATTGATCCGCATTTTGGAACAATGCTCTGGTGCTCTGTCCGTTTCGGCCAATCAGGGGCGAGGTTGGGCGAGCTCCTTTGCCAATGAGAGGGTCAGGAATCTTCTCCAGCATCTATTAACTTGCTTTGGCTCGACCAATGGGAGGCTGGGGAAATGCTGACACCCCGCCCTCTTCCAGGCAGCTCCAGGTGATGAAGGGGAATTATGATCATCACTATCTATGAGGATGAGGAGGGTTTTGGTCGAAAGGGGCCTGAGGGGGGAAGGTGAATTTGGAAGGTTTGGTGTCCTTCATGGACATGAGATCAGAAAGCATGTGCCTCTCTGACCCCTTGCTAGGCTGTTTGGACGGTTTGAGGAACTTTCTAAAGGGATTTTCCTACATGCCTGATTTCCTTCGGCATATGCCTCCCAACGTATTGTTCAAAGAATGTGGTCGATTGTCAGGCTTGTGACTGTTATTTCTTATAAAATTAATGACTACATGCAACTTATTGTCGAGCAGTCTCCGACATATCGTTGAATTTTCTGGGACCTGTCGCTGAAACTTTTGCGATCATTAGATCAACAATGTCCGAGCCCTGTCAAACTTGAATTTTTACCCACAACTGACATGGGGCCATTCGAGGACGTGTCTGATAGTCATCGCAAACACAATCGACGACTTGACAGCTATAAGTCGTGGACGTCAGCCGACAATAAGCGAATCATAATAAAAATAGGTGTGCTATAGCCGACAGGTGGGCAGGTTGCCACGCCACTGGGCCTATATATATAGGGCCTCCTGCAGGCTCACACACCCAAAATTGGAAATCAGCAAGAAGCGGCTATCCAATCTATGCGATGGCGAGTAACTATCGCTATCACACAGGTCAGGAGTTGGAATTGATGCAATTGCAGCTTGAGATAACGAAGCAGCGAGTGCATCTGTACAGGGTTTTATAAAAAGAGCTACTTTAAGAATAGAGGGAGAAGAAAATGAAGAACCGTTCAAATTTGAACGAAGGAATGGCTGCTATGCTGGAAAAAGCTTGGTGTTGTTACGATCCAGGTTCTCAAATACACAGGGCTCTTCAACATTGGACTAGATAATGGCAAAATGCAACAACGGTAACACTAGATCCAACCCCTGCCTTAAACACTGGAAAACAAAACACCATTACCGCCCTGAGGCGTGCCTGGACAACGAGGTATCCTATGGCTCGGTAACTGGTGCACACACACAAGGCTGACGCTCGATGAAACAGCCTATTCTCAAACAGTAAAAGATTACTCGTTTAGGTTACACAAAGAAAAGATAGTTAACGTGATTAATTAACGTTACGGTAGATACTCAAATAACTGGCACTCCTGTATTAAAGAAAGTGCAATGCTAGTCCTGCAACATCAACTGGAAACTTCTGAAATAAGTCTGATGCTGGGAAGATGTTCGTAAATAATCTTGAACAATTATAATGCAGAATATGGGTCACAATAAATACTAGGACATATAGTAATAATAGGCAGGCGAATAATAAAGACTGCGCAAAGGTAGTAATGCTCGACAACTAAAGAAATGCTTCGTGACACAACGCAACAGCCTACTAGGATTGTGCAACTCAACAACAACCTCGGCTCAAAAGTGCAGCGAATAATAATGTTGCATACATATAATAATGGAGCTTATCTCTAACCAGTGTCTGCTTAGTTAACAAAGTCTAGCTGGGCTATCAAGGCAGGGCAACAATGGGCGAGCATGCGGCTCGTAGCCTAACGTTGTCCGAAGGTGGTATAATGAAGATTACGTTATATGACGGGGATGCTCTCTTGATAAATCTAGGTCTCTAGTACCTAGTTCTATCCTGGCGATCCCTCAGAAGTCAACACAAAGAGGCAGCACTATGTTGTGAGGGATAGGCTATGGCCCTCTCACACCACAGCGCTGTGCTCGCAAGGTAAACCCACCCGAAGACAACTTAGGCTCCCACAGTACCTGTCGATGTCGTGCAGGGCTTAGCTAACACTGCATACATCGGAGACAACGACACAGTAACCTTACCCCCCAGTCTAGCTTTAAATAACCAAGCAGAATCACTCAACACCTTGCCAGGGAGACATATACCGGTCTACAACCTTCCCGAGAGAGGACACACACGGAAAAGTCCGTCTCTCCAAACCTCATACATAGAAATATCTGAGCTTCGCGTACAATACGACTGGCCGACGGTGAACGTCTATGCTGAAACCAGAAGGGATGTTGAGTTTAATAAAGATTAGAGAATGAGAAAGGAGAAGTCGAGAGAGAGAAATAGTATGCAAAGTGGCGAGTATGGGGGACAGAATTGCAAAGGATGTAGACGATACGCATGTCAGGCAAGCTCTGAGCTGGTAAAAAACATGAGGCCGCGACGGGAAGGGACTAGTTGACTACCCGGCCGCCAACGCCGTCAGCGCCCAAGCGAGCCGCGTGATAGCTCATCCCCGCTGCCAGGTGTACTCCCTCACCCTCTTTTGCTCGCCTCCCACACAAGCAACATTTATATTATAGCGAATATAAAATACAAGGCGCGGTCACAGACCAAAACAAAGACCATTTCTAGACTGTCTGTGGCAACACGACACTAATAACATAAAGCAGATCATTCTAGGACAACTGTAGCCCATCCCCCCATCCTGGCGAGCGCTAGCGAGCTGCAATGCCCCACGCAACCATTCTGCTAGCGCCGGAGGCGTCACACCCCCCCCAAGATATGGGACACTCAACCATGAGCCCATATCTGAACAGGCAGAATGTCGCTAGAATCTGCCACTCCTAACCACTCTGCCACTAATGGAATGCAAGCTCAGTCTCCTCAAAAAAAAAAAAATACAACAACATTTATATATATATATAAAAAACAAATCTTATCACCCTTGCCAAACATAATACATTAATTCATAACATTGTGCTCCCAGAGCGAGCTTTAAGAAGCACAGCCTACTGAGGGAAAATCATCTGCCCTCAGTACTCAGCTACAATATTATCTTAAAATTAATTATAAAAAAGAAAAGAGTTTTTATTTAATTTTTCATATTTTATTTTAATGTTGTTTTTGGCGGCTACTATAGATGTAGCCTAACTTTCTTCTAATCAAAGCCAACAACTCCTGCCCTGCGACCCTACGCTGATGCTACACACGCGAGCCAACAAGCACCAGTGCAAAAATACACCGCGAGCCAAGACAGGAGGCTATACCAACATACTGTGGTAGCCTACCCCGGATCCTCCACCCGCGACAAACAGTCCGCAATCACATTCTCACATCCGGCAATATGGCGAATGTCTAAGTTGTACTCTTGCAACATGAGCGACCATCTGGTCAGCCTCATATTCCGGTTGTGGAATTGATTGAGGAATTTAAGCGGGTGGTGGTTGGTATACACTACCAAGACTGGCCAATAGGCAGGAACATAGACCTCAAAGTGTCTGAGCGCTAACACAATTGCCAGCAGTTCCTTTTCAACAACCGAATAGTTTTTCTGTGCTGAATTAAATTTCTTTGAAAAGAAACTGACTGGATGCTCAAGACCTTCCTCGTCTGTCTGCAAAAGTACGGCACCAGCCCCTACTCCGCTGGCATCAGTCGCCAACTGAAATGGTCGTTCAAAGTCCGGGGCCCTGAGGATAGGGTGAGTGCATAAAAGGTGTTTAACTACTCGAAACGCCTGCTCACACTGAGGTGCCCAGCGGAACTTTTTATCTTTAGCTAGTAGATCTGTCAAAGGAGCTAACACAGTAGAATAGCCTCTTATAAAGCGGCGGTAATACCCAATCATGCCCAAAAATCTCATGATCTGCCGCTTGGTGGTCGGCCTGGGGAACAAGTCGATAGCCTGTATCTTCTGTTGGGGCGGGCTCACCTGCCCTAACCCAACCACAAACCCCAGATACTGCACCGTGGCTTGCACAAACTCACACTTGCCCAGATTAACCACCAAGCCTGCTTTACTAAGTTGACTAAATAGGCTTCTATGTGCTCACAGTGACTCTGGAAATCGTTGTCATAAATGATCACGTCATCAAGGTAGACAGTACAGTTTGGGATGTCTGCTACGATGTCGTTCATTAAGCTCTGGAAAGTGGCCGGTGCATTTTTCAGACCATATGGCATCACGTTGCAACGGTAAGTACTGCCATCCACCACAAACCCGCACACCTCTTTAGCCCGCTCAAACCGAGACTCTCTCCAGGTACTTCTCTTGCCGCGAACAAAAACCTCTTGCGGGTAACCATACCGCGAGCAATACAAGAGCAGGTTCCGGACAACAGTTTTCGCCGTGCCATTTCTCATTGGATATGCATCAGGATAACGAGTGGCCACATCCATGATAGTTAATAGAAATTTATTACCGGCACTAGTAGGGGTTAGGGGTCCGACCATATCAATGATGACCTTACTGAAGGGCGGTCCACTGACAGGAATGGGGTGCAACAGGGCTCTCGGAATTGTTTGGTTAGGTTTTCCAACCCTCTGGCACGTATGACACCTTGCTATCCAGGTTACCACCTGCCCCTTCAACCCCGGCCACCAAAACAATTTTTCTAAAGCCGCCACCGTTTTTCTCACCCCTAGATGTCCTGCCAGTGGTATGTCATGCGCCAACCTCAGTAGGCTATCCCTGCACTCCAGTGGCACCACCAACTGGTCCACAACTCCGGACCCCTCTTGCTAACTACGTTTAGGGTCTTGAAAACGCCTATAGAGGATGCCTTCTAAATAAAAGAAATCTCCTGGCTGTGCATCGCCGTCCTCGTCGAGCTCTACAGCTCCATTAGCACACGTTTGGAGCTCAGGGTCCTCTAGTTGCAACCGACGTATATCTGAGGGTGCCAAGCAATCTAACTGCTCCCGGAGCAATGCATGACCTTCCCCGATACTTGGCTGGTCCCTCTGTCTCTCTCGATGTACATAACGTTGCTGTCGTGGAGACTCGTCATGCCCAGCCTCGTCACTCTCGATGACAGGCCCAGGGGTTACTCCAGAATTAAGTAATGGTGCTAATACTGAATCACCCAGGAGAGCCGCCGAGTCAAAACTCTTAAAACCAACTCCAGCTTTAGCCTCCTCCTGTTGATCGTTCCTCCGCTGGTCTGAAGACGGAGGACTAGGCTGTGACACTTTAGATGCCCGAGCTCGGGTGACAACACATGCCATGGGTTGTGTCTGGCACCGCTCGACCCACTCTTGCTCTTCCCTACTCACGTCGGCCGGCCTCTCGGCAACGACTAAGGGTGGAACCTCAGAAGCGGGCATTGCAAAGTCGTTGCCGAGAAGAAGGTCGACGCCCTCCACTGGCAGTTTCTCCACAATCCCGACATCCAATTCACGTGCCACACCATCCACCTCCAACTCCAACCGCACCAGCGGGTATGACCGAGTTGCATTAATACCCTGCACCACCACCACCCGAGCCGCGTTTATAGGGTAGCCAGTCAAGTTTTTCATCAGAGTCTGGGAAGCACCTGTATCACGCAAGACCTCTACTCCATGCTTGCGCCCCGCCCACATCACGCAACCCCGCCCTCTATGGTCGCAAAAAAACATCCTGAGCAGGGTACGAGCCTCCCAGGTGCTTCTGCATTGGCTGTGCCTCAGCCTCTGACGAACTGCCCCGGGAAAACTCAGATGACTTCGGAGACACACCAATGTTGCAGGCCAAAGACACAGCTGCTGTAGGTGGTTTGTTAGGACAGACTCTTGCAAAGTGCCCCTTTTTATGACAATGATAACACTCCAACTCCCCTTTGGGCTTCCCTTGGTACTGGGAAGGGCCCGGCCCCTTCTTAAATGGGACGGTGCTAGTCTTGTGGTCAGTCTTGGTATCATGGCTCTTGTACTTGTTTGCATAAGGTATATCACTTACTCGGGGGGGTGGGGCATCACGCCCCTTGTTACCTGCCTCACTACGCTGGGCAGACCCGCACCCACGAATTAGTGATAGCCGGAGGTCAGCCATCTCAGCTGCCTCCTGTAGAGTTTTTGGTTGCTTTTCTTAAGGTTTAACGTCAGGTCGCCGCCCGTGCATTTGAAAAACTGCTCTAAAAGCACCAACTGTTTAATGTCGTCAAACGTAGTAGCTTTCTCCGACCTCAGCCAATTCCCAAAAGCATCGGACAGCTCCCGGGCATGCTCCAAAAAGGTGCTCTCCCGACCCTTGGAAACACCCCGGAACTTCAACCTGTATGTCTCTGGTTGTAGTTCGTATGCTCTCAGGACAGCCTCCTTGAGTTCCTCATAGATAATACAAGACTCTATAGGCAACGCATCGTAGGCTTTAAGACCCTTGCCTATTAATCTAGAGGATACAAGTGCTGCCCATTTATTCTCTGGCCACTGGTGTTCCTGGCACTTCTTCTCAAAGTGTGTGAAAAATTCTGTTACACCACTCTCATCAAACACAGGAACCAGTTTCAATAAGTGCGAGAGAGACTCCTCATGAACACGGTTACCAGCCCAAAGTCGCTGTCCCGTTGTCTCTACTCGCGACTTCTAATTCGAGCTGAAGCAATAATTCTGGCGTTAACCCTTGAGGAGGTGAAGGTGCTACAATGTTTGAAATTACCGGTGGTCCCCCCAGGGGCAACCCACCCTGCCAGTCACCACCCAACTGCGGAAGCGTACCCGGGGTTGGCAAACTACTGGGATGGCTGGGAGTCGAGTGTAGGGGAAGCATGGCCGAAGGGCTCTGAGCACTCAACCCATCTCGCTCACCAGTCACCCTGCCCAGTACACACGTTATCAAGTTATCCCTGGTCATGCTGCTAGTAACCGCATGACCGATAGCTGTGGCCAGGCATTGAAGACCGTACCGATCCATACCCTCCAACCGCTCGGCAGTAACAGGCCATTGCAAAAATATCCTAGCATCCTCCTCACAGTTCACCCGATTAACCTTTTCATCATGCTGCTGTTCCTCAGTTTCGACATTACGTACTGTGTCTCCATTCTCCTCTGATCCGGTATAAGACATGATGCTCACAAAAAAATTCTCACCACAATATTCAGAAAAGAAGTACCCCAAACTCTTATGTAGCACTATTCACTTGCCAAAAATGTCTGAAGACTCTCAAGTGCTATACTACTTTGCCCAAAAAAAAATAACGTGCCCACTATATTCCTCAATAAAACAAATGACCACAACAATCCTGCAATTATCTCTTAGTTCACAAGATCCTGAGCTAGGTCGCCATTTGTTACGATCCAGGTTCTCAAAGACACAGGGCTCTTCAACATTGGACTAGATAATGGCAAAATGCAACAACGGTAACACTAGATCCAACCCCTGCCTTAAACACTGGAAAACAAAACACCATTACCGCCCTGAGTCATGCCTGGACAACGAGGTATCCTATGACTCGGTAACTGGTGCACACACACTAGGCTGACGCTCGATGAAACAGCCTATTCTCAAACAGTAAAAGATTACTCGTTTAGGTTACACAAAGAAAAGATAGTTAACGTGATTAATTAACGTTACGGTAGATACTCAAATAACTGGCACTCCTGTATTAAAGAAAGTGCAATGCTAGTCCTGCAACATCAACTGGAAACTTCTGAAATAAGTCTGATGCTGGGAAGATGTTCGTAAAGAATCTTGAACAATTATAATGCAGAATACTGGTCACAATAAATACTAGGACATATAGTAATAATAGGCAGGCGAATAATAAAGACTGCGCAAAGGTAGTAATGCTCGACAACTAAAGAAATGCTTCGTGACACAACGCAACAGCCTACTAGGGTTGTGCAACTCAACAACAACCTCGGCTCAAAAGTGCAGCGAATAATAATGTTGCATACATATAATAATGGAGCTTATCTCTAACCTGTGTCTGGTTAGTTAATAAAGTCTAGCTGGGGTATCAAGGCAGGGCAACAATGGGCGAGCATGCGGCTCGTAGCCTAACGTTGTCCGAAGGTGGTATAATGAAGATTACGTTATATGACGGGGATGCTCTCTTGATAAATCTAGGTCTCTAGTACCTAGTTCTATCCTGGCGATCCCTCAGAAGTCAACACAAAGAGGCAGCACTATGTTGTGAGGGATAGGCTATGGCCCTCTCACACCACAGCGCTGTGCTCGCAAGGTAAACCCACCCGAAGACAACTTAGGCTCCCACAGTACCTGTCGATGTCGTGCAGGGCTTAGCTAACACTGCACACATCGGAGACAACGACACAGTAACCTTACCCCCAGTCTAGCTTTAAATAACCAAGCAGAATCACTCAACACCTTGCCAGGGAGACATATACCGGTCTACAACCTTCCCGAGAGAGGACACACACGGAAAAGTCCGTCTCTCCAAACCTCATACATAGAAATATCTGAGCTTCGCGTACAATACGACTGGCCGACGGTGAACGTCTATGCTGAAACCAGAAGGGATGTTGAGTTTAATAAAGATTAGAGAATGAGAAAGGAGAAGTCGAGAGAGAGAAATAGTATGCAAAGTGGCGAGTATGGGGAACAGAATTGCAAAGGATGTAGACGATACGTGTGTCAGGCAAGCTCTGAGCTGGTAAAAAACATGAGGCCGCGACGGGAAAGGACTAATTGACCACCCGGCCGCCAACGCCATCAGCGCCCAAGCGAGCCGCGTGATAGCTCATCCCCGCTGCCAGGTGTACTCCCTCACCCTCTCTCGCTCGCCTCCCACACAAGCAACATTTATATTATAGCGAATATAAAATACAAGGCGCGGTCACAGACCAAAACAAAGACCATTTCTAGACTGTCTGTGGCAACACGACACTAATAACATAAAGCAGATCATTCTAGGACAACTGTAGCCCATCCCCCCATCCTGGCGAGCGCTAGCGAGCTGCAATGCCCCACGCAACCATTCTGCTAGCGCCAGGAGGCGTCACAGTGTCTACGAGAATCTAATGAAGGTGATGAAAGAACACTCACACAGACACACACAAACATACACAAATAATCACACACACACCGATACACACACCTATGCACACTGAAACACACACACATGTACACTTGAAGCATTGTTGACCAGGTGTGGGTCACGAATGCATTATCAATAATAGTTTTGGACAGGTGGCGGATCTTTTGATGGTCTCCGTTTTCGAAGGTACTGTATCTAAGTACCAAAAGTATAAAAGTGTTCTCCAAATGTTAAATGATGCATCTGAGGTACCAGTTTATATATATATATATATATATATATATATATATATATATATATATATACTGTACTATATATATATATATATATACATATATATATATATATATATATATATATACATATATATATATATATATATATATATATATATATATATATATATTTATATATATATAACTAATCACAGATCATATAGAAAAATATCATATGCATATAGAATTGAAGAGATTCTGATGATATGGAAATGAGAAAAAACGTCCTGTGTTGCCCTATTTAGCTTTTATCATTATCTTGCCCTTGGAATAAGGGGCGAACGGGAGTTTCAGCTGGAGGGTACTATGGACGATGGCAGATACGATCTCCTTGCCAGCATAGTAGGTGAAAGTGGCTGTGAATACTGGGAGGTTCTGGGCGATGAGCTTGTTGAAGGCATCCATGGCTGAAGTTGTAGGGGTTGAAGAGGTGAATGTATATCTGAGGTTGAACTCTTATTGTCTGGGGTTGGGGAGAAACCTTATTTATAGCAAACAGGTGATCAGGAGGCTTGGATAGCCGTCTGAAGCGTGTTGTAATTGGCTGAAGGGGTGGTGAATTTGGAGGACTCTTCTGAAGTTCAGGGTTGATGTCATGGTTTTGTTGCTCCGAGATTAGCGGAGGGGTCGGTCCATTATCTGCTTCCAGATTAGCCAACAGGAAGGGAGGAGTATCAGGGTTGAGAGGAGATGCAGGGGGCAGCTCTTGACATGGTTAGCCAGTTCTAGACCGTTGGCAGGCGGGGGTGGACGCAGGTCTGGCTCGGGGAAGGGACAGTAGAGGTGTTAGAGTGAAAAGTAGACCAATCAGGGCAGGTGGCTCCGCCCCGAAACTGATCTGAGATCCTGAAAAATACTCAGCACGCAGGACCTAGAGACTGCTTTCCTTGCTGCTGAATGTGGGGGAATGTAGATTTTCGAATTCAGCCATTTCACCTTTTGGGTTTTTTTTTTTGAGTCGTGTCCTTTGGATATTATTCATGATAAACATTTAATCTTATTATATAGGTAATAATCCATTGCGATATATATTTGTGCCTTAGGGGTCTATATGTATTGGAAGATGTACAGTATCAGTGCATATCTATACTATCCTTTGTTGGTTGTTAACACTCCACTGCCATTCCAATCCACTCCACTACCATTCTAATTCACAAATCAAAGATTCCCAGGCCTCACCGGCAATCATCATGAATTTTCAGCTCAATCCTTTGATCAACTAATTTCTTTGTGTCTACAACATCAAATAACAATACATTATTCAATGACAAGGGCAGTCTTGTGTAATAATGAGCTAAGCATATGAATTCTACAATTAAATTGAAGGTAACTGTATTTGTTTTCATGATTTACTTTCTAACACTACAGTCACTATACTCACCATGGTGGCTTAGCTCCACCTGTGAAGATGTACAGTTGCCCACAAAAGTTCTGTTCTCGTCATGATATTATGTATGGAAGTTAAATTACTATGAATGAATTACGAGTGTGTGTGTGTTTTATTTACTTATCAATTGACTAGTTAAATGGGTTGACCACTGCATAAGATGCTACACTCGTTAATCAATCATGCACATTATATTAATTTATAAATATAAGATCACAGAGAGAAACCAATCTTATGTAGGGAACTGTACACTATGTAATGAAAGGTGCATGTGAAATGTTAACCCGTATCCACTAAGGTTCTCTCCGTTTGTAATGCAGCTAGATAGAACGATAGATTGATTAATAGATACTTATAGATAATTATAATATGTTCACTTAAGCCAGACAAGTTTGGTCTAAGCGCGATCTAAACACAGCTGTTGATTGGGTGGTACAATCCCGTGGACATGGGTAACACGATATATCTTAAAAATTTCACTTAATCGACATGTACGAAAATAGTTGACTGCATTATCATTTACTTTCATTTCGGGCTACATTATGGAAGGTATTTAGGTACAAATTATCCTTATAAATATATCGGTGTCTTAGAAAAATACAATAGAATGTAGCGTAATATACATTGATGATAAACGTTTGTTGTAAAAGGGGTGTCAGAGGTATTCACATTCACTGTATTACTTATTAATCCATGAATGTATTGGTTTACAGCAACTATTTTAGGTATTCTATCAAAGGTATATGTATTATTGAAACAAAAATAAACTCCAAGGAATTCATTAACGTTAAGGGAGCCCACCTCGCTTTTTTTCTCTTTCTCTCCCTCTCTCTTTGGCTTGTATCCTTTCGCCCCCATTCAGCCTACTGTTTTAAGACGTTTCCCCCATCCAGGTATTTTCCTGGCGAGAGGTAGCGAGCCAGCATATATAATTGTTTTGTTTTGACAGCAAGCTAAATTTGTACATTTTTCGATAGAAAAATTTCTCCGGCAAAGCCGGATTTCTCAACACAATGCCGCCTCGCTATCACTCGCCAGGAATAAATCAACACCTGGATGTGGATAAACATCTTAACCCTTAAAGAGCGGCGCCCGGCTATAGCCGGGCGCCAATTTGCAGCAAGTTAGGAGCATTATTATGGCTTTTAACCCTTATTTAGCGGGGCCCGACTTAAGTCCGTATCGAAAAAATTGGACTATGTGGCAGGCCCGACTTAAGTCCGTGGGCGTATTCCCGCCCTAATTTAGGTGGAAAGCGAAACCTGGTGGTCAGGCGGTGTACTACAAGGTCCCACCCACACATCCCCACTGCGTGACCATGACTCAGTAACCCTCAAGCATGGAAGGTAAAGATTTGCCCGTGTCCGATTCGGTGGCCGCCACCCCTAGTGCGTCGCGCCACCCTACTCATCACGCCCCGCTCACCGCCCAGGACCTAGATATCATGATGAACTCTTCAGAACTTTCTAATAGGCTGTTGAATGACACCATGGAAGGTCTGAGTGAGAGTTTCAATAGTGTGGATAACTCGGAAGACGAAAATATGCCGATCATAGGCTTTCACCCCAAGCATAATTTGCTTGTCGCAAATGTTGTGGTTGATGTTGCACAGGACGTTGAGCAAAATGGAGACGTTCCTTACGAAGAACATACTGGTGTGGGTGTTGGTAAGTACAATTTACATTTTATAATTGCTTGAAAGTTTGATTGCAAGCATTTTATAGCGTATTATTTCAGGCGTTCGGTAAATTTCTCACGATAACCACGGTGTACGGTATATTTCTCACGATAATACAAGCAACAACGAAGCTTGGCGGAGATTGTGGTCTACAATATACCTTTTTATAATTGCATGTGACCTTGTAATTGCTTGAAAGTTTGATTGCAAGCATTTTATAGCGTATTATTTCAGGCGTTCGGTAAATTTCTCACGCTAACCAGGGTGTACGGTATATTTCTCACGATAATACAAGCAACAACGAAGCTTGGCGAAGATTGTGGTCTACAATATACCTTTTTATAATTGCATGTGACCTTGAAATTGATTGAGAGTTTCATTGCAAGCATTTTATTTGCGTATTATTTCAGGCGTTCGGTACATTTCTTACGGTAACCAGGGTGTACGGTACATTGCATGTGACCTTGAAATTGATTGAGAGTTTGATTGCAAGCATTTTATTTGCGTATTATTTCAGGCGTTCGGTATATTTCTTACGGTAATACAAACAACGAAAGATTGAATATTTGTGCTTGGCATTATATGATTGTGGGGAACATATGTACCGTATATATTATTTTATCATATATATGATACATATGTAAAATAGTTATATTATCACGACACTCTCTCTCTCTCTCTCTCTCTCTCTCTGTCTCTTCCTCTCTGGGTCTACCTATACATTTATAATTGCATGTGACCTTGAAATTGCTTGAGAGTTTGATTGCACGTCTGCAGTCACACGACAAGGAGGCCCCGCCATAGGAGGGAAGTCGCGTCCAAGTGTAGTCGGTGTGATATGGGACTCTGTCCTATTCCTTGCTACACCGAGTACCACACACTGGAACACTTCTAACCTCCTCCCTTCTTGCCAATCATTCATAACTTCATTCAATCATTCATAACTTCATTCAATCATTCATAACTTCATTCAATCATTCATAACTTCATTCAATCATTCATAACTTCATTCAATCATTCATAACTTCATTCAATCATTCATTCATCTATTTCAAAGTACCTCATGAATTCATGTCATTCATAACTTCATTCAATCATTCATTCATCTATTTCAAAGTACCTCATGAATTCATGTCATTCAATCATTCATATGGTGGAATAGCACACTACCCAAACACAAGTGCATTCATCATCATCAGCAACATCACCCATTACATCCATAAGTTTCGAATCTCATCCATCCATCTGGTTCTTGGTCCACCTCATACATCCATGTCATTCATTCATACATACATTCATACACTCGCTATAGGCAGTTCTGCCTTTTGTCTACCTCAATCACATTCATACACTACTATAGGCAGTTCTGCCTTTTGTCTACCTCAATCACATTCATACACTCGCTTTAGGCAGTTCTGCCTTTTCCCTACCTCAATCACATAACTGCCTTTTACCTACCTCAATCACATAACTGCCTTTTGCCTACCTCAATCACATGTGGATTACACTTCCTGGGAACACCACACAAAAAATGAGTCGTCAACACTACCCCATAGGGTGATTTGGAAATGTGTTGAAATAATATTATATATAAAACAAACAAAAAAATCCTGCAAAGCAAGCGAAACAGAGAGAGAGAGAGAGAGAGAGAGAGAGAGAGAGAGAGAGAGAGAGAGAGAGAGAATGCAGAAACTGAACTGAAGAAAGAGTGAAAAAGATATAATAATACAGAAATATTACAAGCAAATAAAGAAAGAGGGATTAGAGAAAATAATAATGAGAATTACACATACGGATGAGGAAGAGAGAGAGAGAGAAAGAGAGAGAATACAGAAACTGAACTGAAGAAAGAGTGAAAAAGATATAATAATACAGAAATATTACAAGCAAATAAATGAAATAGAGGGATTAGTTAGAGAAAATAATAATGAGAATTACATATACGGATGAGGAAGAGAGAAAGGGAGAGAGAGAGAGACAGAGCGCGCGAGAGCGGGAAAGCGAGCGAGCCAGAGAGAGAGAGAGAGAGAGACAGACAGAAAGGAGGAGTGAGAGAGATTAGAGAAAATAATAATGAGAAATACATATACGGATGAGGAAGAGAGAAAGGGAGAGAGAGAGACAGAGCGCGCGAGAGAGGGAAAGCGAGCGAGCCAGAGAGAGAGAGAGAGAGAGAGAGAGACAGACAGACAGGAGTGAGAGAGAGAGAGAGAGAGACAACAGAGAATACAGAAATAAGGAGAAATAAGAGAAAAATAAGACCAATTACCAAAGGAATAGTAGACGCGCGGGAGGCCGAAGTCAGGGCAAAGCGAAAGCATCCGAATGCGCCCGGGAAATAGACCAAAAAGTACCTCCTCTTGCTCACCTCTTCCCACCCTCCACACTCCTTATAAAATCCAGAATAGACTTATATGGGGAGACGAAGAGTTGCTCTTTCCAAAAATGACCGTTTCGTTCGCATTGGAGCCATAGTAACGGCGCTAGGGCGAATGAAAGTGAGCGAATATTTTGGGATTATGCCCGCTGGGCGGCACGGTGTAAAATACCTTACCACCCGCTCTTTGAGTGTTAAAGGGTTAAAATCGAGTGCAAATGGCCGGGAGCGCAGCGGGCCACACGTCCGACTCCCAGGGCCTACCGCCGCCGACTGACTCACCCTCCCTGTGTTCTCGAGAGGCTGGCAGTGTAGCCAGTAGTGAGCGTAGCTGGGAAAAATATACCGCTATATGCTAAACTCCCATGTTACTGGTACCACTGTATGAGAACCACAAGTGCTACGTAGCTCGTTCTGGTCTCATTTTGAAGCTTTTAGTGCCTAGTTTTTTGCTGAATAAATTTATTTTCATGCAGATACTTGATTTATCATTCAGGAGGGCCTGAATATGCCCAAAATAGCCCCCCCCCCCCCCCCCCTAAACAAAGGTTAAAACAGTTGGCTGAATGGGGCCGAATGGATACAAGCCAGGAAAAGAGAGAAAAATAGAGAAAGATTAAAAAAAAGCCAGTGACACCCCTTCAGTGAACAAGGGATTGAAGGCCTCCGTTGTGCTCTTTACAGTTTCGCTGGTTCACATAGGGGTCAATAAATACTCGGTAATCAATATTAATCCTTTGGCGGTGGCTATGTTTGGGCTATTTAGGGCATATTCAGGCACCTCTGAATGATAAATCAAGCATCTGCATTAAATGAAGTGTATTCTGCCAAAAACTAGGCGAGAATAGCTTCAAAATGACACCAGAACGGGCACCGTACGTGGTTTGGTTCACCCGCAGTGGTGCCAGTGAAACGCGGGAAACCCGCTATTATGTAACACTCGCTCGCTTGGCTACACTGCTGGGAGACACAGAGAGAGACTCACGCGAGACACAGTCAACATCAGTGAGCCGCTCGGTGCTCTGAGGGTCGGAGGTGGGCCCCTCATGCTCCCGCCCACTGATACTCGATTTTTACGGTTTTTACAGGCTTTTAAAGCCTGGAAATTGCTGTAACTTGCCAGGACGTTCCGGAACGTCACCCGCAACGAAAGGGTTAAGGGAGCTCAGACGGTATTGTGCAGCATAATTTACTGGTTCGGATCAATGGTTTAAGGTTTGTTCTCTAAACCTCTATCAAACTTTAAAAAAAAAACCCACAATATAAATGTGTACATTTTTCGGTAGAAAAATATCCCGGCCGAAGGCCAATTCCTTTTCAAATACAGGCTCGCTATCGCTCCCCAGGAAAAAAAAAGACACCTAATTGGCACGAAAGGTCTTAATATTGGTATTGGAATGGGGCAAAAGGTTTGAACATCGCCAAACTAATGTCTTAAAATCTCATAACTAATAGGGCTAAACATGAGGGAGGAGGAGGACTCGAAAAAACAACTGCCTCCCCTTAAATTTTCCTATCCACAACCAAACTACCGCTTTATACATTTTGTGTCCACCAATCAGGAAGGTCATATCTCTTATCTGAAATGCATGCCATATGTTTAGTTCTGTGTCTGAAGGTGACAAAATGCAGGCTGCCTGTAACGAGTGTCTCCCCCAAAGCAAAACGAGTGACGGAGAGCCAAATTCAAGGTACTGTACGTCGGGGTCAAATTGCCTGGACACACACATTTGAAAGCAGTCTATATCATAGGATGAAGGAAAGCTTGATTAAGGGAGAGAGTTCCAGAGTTCACTTGTTGATTAGAAGAAAAACTGAGAACATTTGTTAATGCTAAGATTAGAAAATAGTGAGATTGTGTTGAAATGTGAGTGCCTCCCACTCACCATAAGGGAGAGGGTATGCACTGCGAGAGCTCTGAAGAACACTGATTGTTGTAATAGCGATAAATGAGTGAAGGAGATGCAACATGGCGGCATGTAGAAACAGATTGTAGGGAACTAGTAAGAGGAAGCGAGTTGATTAGGCAAAATGCTTTTGACTCTACCTTTTCGAGAAATGCAGTAAAAGCGGAACCTCCCCACACGTGTGAACCATACTCGATACATGGGCGCACTGTGCCCCCACAAAAAGCAAGAAGGTGTGCGGGATGAAGAACCCACAGAGACGGTTGAGCACACCTAATTTCTGATTTAGCAGGAGTGATAGCATGATCATTCCTAGAAAGGTCAGGAGAAAAAGAAACACCAAGAACACTAACAGAAGATGAAGAGTTAATTTATGTAATGTTGAAGAATAAGGGAAAGTCATGCGAAAGATCGTGAATTCGTGATGGGTAGAAAGGAAAGTAACAAGATTATCTCTGCTCTAATTTGAGATAGTTGATCAGAAGATAGGTGTGTTCTGGCCTCATCAAGTGAGTTTTGGAGTGATTGCATGCTGGGTCGTTGTGGAAAACTAGTTGAATAGTGTAAGGTGGAGTCATCAGCATTTCAGTGGATAGGACTAGAGTTACAGTTGAGAAGATAATTAATGAATATTAGAAAGAGAACTGTAGACAGGACAGAACCCTGAGGAACACCGGACGAACTATTACCCTGTCTCAAAACCACCCCTCCCTATGGCCGGAAGGCTTTGTGATAACTCGAATGGGTTCAACTCTAAACCCCGTACTATTAAACCTCACTTCTGTAAGGCCCTAAACCTTCATAAATGAATTATGCAGAAACAAATAGTAATTTTGTTTTTAATTAAATTTAATTTAATCTGTTATCACAAACTATACAACTCATTTATTTTATCTTCATTCGATATAGGGTTGGTAGCACTCTCCTCAATTGTGTTTGTTTTATAATGCGGGGGTTAGGACTACTAAGATATTGTTCATGAAATACATATATAATGATATAATGTATGTACTGTATATACGGTATGTACAATATACAGTGGTCCTCAGAGCTCTCTCAGTGTGTACCACCTCTACGTAGGGTACGTAGTAACCGGCTTGCAACACAACCCTCTCCAACTGAGCTCTGGAACTCTCTACCTGAATCCATCTTTCCCTCATCCAATGACTTAAATTGCTTCAAACTCCGTTTCCAGACATTTTGGCTCGAGCATTCCTTGATTTTGGCCCTGTCAACTCTGGGGGAGGCACTCGTCACAGGCAGTTTTGCTTTTTGTCTCCCTCATCCACATATAAAAAAAAAAATTACATTACAAACATATTTAACAATATACAGAAACAATGTATGCAGTAATAAATTAGTCATCACTCATGCGTGGTATAAATGTTTGTTCTAAAATACTATTTTCATAGCAATGCTTATGCTACACTAAAATATTTCCCTGTTTTTCTGCCGGATGTACAATACCCGGCTGATTACGCCTCCATGTTTACATTTGCCGGCTGAATAGCAGAGCATAATGTGAATATTTAAATTTTCGGGGTCCTACCTCACAATTAATTTTACTTCTACTTGTATGAATACATTACTGCTATTTCATGGTTCAATTTTTGTATGTTCCTTGCATCTTAGCATCAATCTATTTTTCTGTTATAATGCCTATCCCATTTATATTTTGTTTTCTATATGTCACTACACTTGTTATCATTTGTTATAATTTGGGGTGTTATTGGTGTTAAGAACGATGTAACAAAAAATAGTAATAATTTATTCCTGCGTTTTCTTGATATCGCTTTGATTGAACTGCTTGCATATAATTTAACGATATTAATTATAAAATTTAGTTTTGTTAACGCTAGGCAAAGCTATTCATAAGTAAGCCGTCTTAAAGACCAATTAAAGGCCTACATTTTATGCCAACTATGGATTTCTCATTAAAAGGTATTTCTTAAGCCAAATAAGTATATAAGAAGATAAAACTCATCGTACTGTAAATATTATACACTTTATAAATAATTACTTTACCCAAAGTAAAACGAATAAGATGAACACAACATAATAAAGACAGAAAGACGCTAACACCGAGTTTACCTTTAACATATATGTTCATCACATCATAAGTTTCCATGTTCCTTATAAATAATTAACATATATTTTCATCACATCATAAAGTTTCCATGTTCCTTATAAATAATTAACATATATTTTCATCACATCATAAAGTTTCCCATGTTCCTTATAAATAATTAACATATATTTTCATCACATCATAAAGTTTCCCATGTTCCTTATAAATAATTTGAGTGTGTATTAACAAAAGACATTATTTACTCACGTGCAACGATTAGTTTCAAAGGTTTATTGATTTGCATTAACATTATTATCACTGTTGCAATAATATAAGCATTCAACATTAACTGATTACCGTCTCATTGCTTTAATTGTAACTGCAGACCAAATAGTTCTAGGGATTATATGTATTTGTTAAAATAGGACTTTAGAGGCTATCAACCCTTCTGGATTATTTTAGCCAGCACACCGGAAGTCAAGAATAACGTCAGGACTGTCCGGAGTCGCTTTTCAAGAACTCCAGTCCCTTTTTGGATAATATATTCGACACCTCCAAGCAACATTGCTGGATGATTTTCAAAATACACCTCCCACTACCCTGCCTCCCATCCTAAGTACCAAAAGGATTCATTGGTTTGTTTCGAATGTAGGAAAATTCCTACTTTCGAAACTCTCTCTCTCTCTCTCTCTCTCTCTCTCTCTCTCTCTCTCTCTCTCTCTCTCTCTCTCTCTCTCTCTCTCTCTCTCTCTCTCTCTCTCTCTCTCTCTCTCTCATATGAAGGAATTAGTAAGATTGTACTTTAAGTGTAAATTCCCTTTCTGACTAGCTTCTTTGTATACTCTGTAAACACTTTCTGACTAGCTTCTTTGTATACTCTGTAAACACTTTTCTGGACTAGCTTCTTTGTATACTCTGTAAACACTTTCTGACTAGCTTCTTTGTATACTCTGTAAACACTTTCTGACTAGCTTCTTTGTATACTCTGTAAACACTTTCTGACTAGCTTCTTTGTATACTCTGTAAACACTTTCTGACTAGCTTCTTTGTATACTCTGTAAACACTTTCTGACTAGCTTCTTTGTATACTCTGTAAACACTTTCTGACTAGCTTCTTTGTATACTCTGTAAACACTTTCTGACTAGCTTCTTTGTATACTCTGTAAACACTTTCTGACTAGCTTCTTTGTATACTCTGTAAACACTTTCTGACTAGCTTCTTTGTATACTCTGTAAACACTTTCTGACTAGCTTCTTTGTATACTCTGTAAACACTTTCTGACTAGCTTCTTTGTATACTCTGTAAACACTTTCTGACTAGCTTCTTTGTATACTCTGTAAACACTTTCTGACTAGCTTCTTTGTATACTCTGTAAACACTTTCTGACTAGCTTCTTTGTATACTCTGTAAACACTTTCTCCCTAGCTTCTTTGTATACTCTGTAAACACTTTCTGACTACCTTCTTTGTATACTCTGTAAACACTTTCTGACTAGCTTCTTTGTATACAGTACTCTGTAAACACTTTCTGACTAGCTTCTTTGTATACTCTGTAAACACTTTCTGACTAGCTTCTTTGTATACTCTGTAAACACTTTCTGACTAGCTTCTTTGTATACTCTGTAAACACTTTCTGACTAGCTTCTTTGTATACTCTGTAAACACTTTCTGACTAGCTTCTTTGTATACTCTGTAAACACTTTCTGACTAGCTTCTTTGTATACTCTGTAACACTTTCTGACTAGCTTCTTTGTATACTCTGTAAACACTTTCTGACTAGCTTCTTTGTATACTCTGTAAACACTTTCTGACTAGCTTCTTTGTATACTCTGTAAACACTTTCTGACTAGCTTCTTTGTATACTCTGTAAACACTTTCTGACTAGCTTCTTTGTATACTCTGTAAACACTTTCTGACTAGCTTCTTTGTATACTCTGTAAACACTTTCTGACTAGCTTCTTTGTATACTCTGTAAACACTTTCTGACTAGCTTCTTTGTATACTCTGTAAACACTTTCTGACTAGCTTCTTTGTATACTCTGTAAACACTTTCTGACTAGCTTCTTTGTATACTCTGTAAACACTTTCTGACTAGCTTCTTTGTATACTCTGTAAACACTTTCTGACTAGCTTCTTTGTATACTCTGTAAACACTTTCTGACTAGCTTCTTTGTATACTCTGTAAACACTTTCTGACTAGCTTCTTTGTATACTCTGTAAACACTTTCTGACTAGCTTCTTTGTATACTCTGTAAACACTTTCTGACTAGCTTCTTTGTATACTCTGTAAACACTTTCTGACTAGCTTCTTTGTATACTCTGTAAACACTTTCTGACTAGCTTCTTTGTATACTCTGTAAACACTTTCTGACTAGCTTCTTTGTATACTCTGTAAACACTTTCTGACTAGCTTCTTTGTATACTCTGTAAACACTTTCTGACTAGCTTCTTTGTATACTCTGTAAACACTTTCTGACTAGCTTCTTTGTATACTCTGTAAACACTTTCTGACTAGCTTCTTTGTATACTCTGTAAACACTTTCTGACTAGCTTCTTTGTATACTCTGTAAACACTTTCTGACTAGCTTCTTTTGTATACTCTGTAACACTTTCTGACTAGCTTCTTTGTATACTCTGTAAACACTTTCTGACTAGCTTCTTTGTATACTCTGTAAACACTTTTCTTGTGGGTATTTCCTGACCGATAAGGTTACATTTCATCTTCTTTTCCGATACGAGTTTTTAGCGGAAAGGACCGGAGGGTGGCTCGAGAACCTTCCTACTTTGCTGTTCTATTCTTCTACTGTAAAAATGTCCCTGCTTAGTAGTATTACGGCCGGAGCACCTAGTAGGGAACGCAATATTTGTGCGGTCTGAGTATTTGTGTGACTCTGTGTAGCTATATATTTCTCTCTCTCTCTCTCTCTCTCTCTCTCTCTCTCTCTCTCTCTCTCAGACATGAACAAGATTATATGATATAGTCATTACTACAAGCCAATTAATCCGTAAAATGAATTATATATATATATATATATATATATATATATATATATATATATATATATATTGTTACGCATCTGGACCTCAGTTGCTTAGAGACGGTATACGAAAATAATTACTAATGCAAATGCACCTTGTCTTTCTACCAAACAACACCACGACGCAACAGGTAAGAGCACTATGAACGCTTCCAGGCTCTTCTCAGGGCTTAAGGTGCACACTGCCCTGCTCCTATTCTGAATAATAAGTAGAACAGAAATAATCATGTAACATACTAGCTACGAGAACTCGAAACCAACACCGGGATTAGCAATGCTGGGTTGGATAATCAAAACAGTTTAAATACATAGGCTACCAGCAGACATCAAAGAAAAAACAAGTGCAGATGTACTTCGAGCATAACAGGCTATGCGCGCCCTCGACAATACTAAACCGTGCGCAAACCAGCCAGCGGTAATCCACTCTCAACCCAAGAGAGTTGCACATAATAATGTTGCATATAATAATGTTTTAAACAATAAAAGGCAGTGTCTTAATATGACTACTAACCTCGGG
>JBAKBP010025631.1:0-33044 GCA_037953745.1 Lithodes maja
GTAGTCCTTAAGGGTATAGCCTCTGGGTAGCGAGTTGCCATGTCCATGATAGTTAATAAATAAATGTTACCTTGGGAAGTCTTAGGCAATGGGCCTACAATGTCCACTACCACCCGAGTAAAAGGATTCTCGAAAACGGGCAAGGGCACCAGAGGATGTACAGGCACCTTCTGATTGGTTTTTCCTGTTATCTGGCAAGTGTGACACACTCTACAACACTCCACTACATCTGCACGCATTCCTGGCCAGTAAAAGTGGGCTCTGATTCTGTCTAGAGTTTTTCTCACACCTAGGTGTCCTGCCAATGGTATACAATGGGCCATTTCCATGATATCTCTACGACAAGGTTTGGGGACTACTACTTGATGGACGTCCCAAGCCCCGTCATCGATTGGTCTGTGTGGCGGTCTCCATCTTCGCCACAATACTCCTCCTTTGAGGTAGAAACATTCACCACCCTCCTTCTCACATTCCTCTTCACTCACGGACCTGGTAGCTAACTCCTTGCATTCACTATCATCTCTCTGTAGCTCTACCAGGCCACTAGGACAATTTGGAGGGGTTTCATGGTCATCGTTAGGGTCAAGATGAGCCATAAAGGTGTCAGATAAATCCACCTCAGTCACATCATCAGGCACAGTAGGAGCGTCATTCACACTCTCATCATCCCTTTCATCAACTCTTACATTCGGTACATTTCTGTCGGAGGGAACTGCTACTTGAGACATTGAACGTGTGACAGCACACACAGGGAAAACTGTTGGCATCTCCTTTTCGAGCTCACCTGTTAGTGGCTCGTTAACAGGGGAAAGTGACAAAATGGGGTCTGGTCGGACCTTCTCACCTGCTACATCATTCCCCAAAAGGAGCGTTACCCCAGGCACAGGGATATCTTGGGACCTACACAAAGCTATGGTGGCCTCACCCTGTAGTAACTCACATTCAATTTCGCCTTTTACCAAGTATGCATAAAACTGGCCTCCAGCACCTCTCATTACAACTGGTTCGCCAGGTGGGCACTCAGTGTAAGGATTCACCATGAGGGTGCTAGTAGAACCTGTGTCTCTCAGAATGTTTACCTCATGCATACAACCATTTAATCTCACGTTGCCAGATGAAATAAAGGGACGGTAACTGTCCTGCACTGATGGTGAAATTATTATTGGCTTAACCCTAGTGGGTTGCACCACACATGCTACTACACCCCTGTCTAGATGTTTTAAGTTAGCTGCTAGGTACTCCTTCTGTCGAGAGTCTTGCATTAAAGGAACTTTTGGTGCTAGGTACTCCTTCTGTCGGGAGTCCTGCATTACAGGCACATATGGAGTTTGAGATACGGCGGCAACTGTCTGCCCCGATCTCTCCGTTCTCTCCTTGGCCCAGCACTGATAAGCTAGGTGGCCTCTCTTGCCACAAAAAGTACATACTTTAGGGGATACGGGAACGTTCCCTCTTTGAGCATTACTATTAGTTTGGGGCCCACCTCTGTTACCATTGCCCTGAGTCGCATTTTTAGTTGGGGGAACAATTCGGTTTTGGCTAGCTGGGGAAGACGTTATAGGCTTGTGACTGGGTCTGTCAGATTTGTGATTGGGATACTTAAAATTAGAACTAGAATGATCGTAGGGCTTCTTTCCACGAAATTTGTTGTTAAGCACGTATGTGTCAGCCATGTCAGCAGCGTCGGCAAGACAATCTACCTTTTTCCCCTTTAAATGATAGGATACAGAAGAATCAATTTTCCATAGGAAATTTTCTAACAGGACCAACTCCTTCAGATCGTTGTAGCTTGTGACTTTCTTACTCTTGACCCAATGATTGAAAGTTTTAGTCATGGTCCTGGCAAATACCTTATGAGTTTCTTCTACTTTCTTCTGGATTTTACGGAAAGATTGCCTGTAAGCCTCAGGCTGCAATTGATAGGTTTTTAGGATAGCTGCTTTGAGATTGTCATAATCCTGCCTAACTTCTGCTACTTCTGACAAATACGTGGCTCGAGCCTGCCCTGTCAAAACAGTTTGTAACATAAAAGGCCATTGATCTCTTGTCCACTTCATACCTCCAGCAACTTCCTCAAACAAAACAAAGAAATCCTGCACATTATCCTCAGTGAAAGGTGGAATGACACTAGTCATAGTTAATCCCAGAGGGGGAGCAATTTCAGGAGCATTTGTATTGACATTTAGTTGAGCCGTTTGATATTGATATTGATAATGTTCGGTCTTTATTCTAGCTAGTTCTATATTTAGTCCGGCTTGTTCGGCATTTGCTCTAGCTTTTATGCTGGCTTCTTCGGTATTTGCTCTGGCTTTTATGCTGGCTTCTTCGGCATTTGCTCTGGCTTGTTCGGCATTTATTCTGGCTAGTTCTATTTTTAGTCTGGCTAGTTCCAGTACTTGATCACCGATCAAACCAGGTGGCAATTGTTCATCAAGTGGGCTAGGTATCCCACCAACTGCTCCGTCACCCTCCCCGCCTTCTACAGGGAACAGGTGTGTTTTTATGGTCTGAGCCACCTCTACTTTAGACATGTTTGAGACAGTTAATTGGAGATGTGAGGCAAGCACTTTCAGTTCAGATTTTGACAGACAGTCAATATCAGGGGCTGTGGGTTCTGATTCTATGAAAACTCGAGCATCTTCTTCATTAATTAGTTGAGGCATGATTAATATTTGGTTTTTATGTAGTGAAACGTTAATGAAACTGAGTGAAACTGTATGAAACGAATCCTGGCAAGGTCGCCACTCTTCTGTTACGTATCTTGATCCTCAAGTGGTTAACTTGATGAATCTAGATAGCACAGAGATATATAATAAGGCATCAGTCAGCTGAAGGCAAAACAAAAGTAAAATCTAATAAAATGATTTCCTGTTGTTGCTTCCTTTCCTTTTGGATCTTAGGACTTAGTATCCTTTATTGACTGATACTCTTTAATTATGAAAAATACTGAAACTAATTAAAGTCATGTAGTATTTATAAAGAATATTATTTAACCGAAGCTTAGTAGGCTATGGTTATGAACCGAATAAGTTATATCTAAAGGACTTAATTCTATAAAAAGTCTTGAAAGATAAATATTAAAGTAAGAATATTTCAGTCTCTTACCCAATTTGAAATGAATAGATATTTTTCTTATATGTCCTTGTATTTATATTTAATGTAATTATTCTTGGTTCTGGTCTTACGTTAATAGAATTATATTATTATTATCATCAGGAGAAATATCAAAGTCACATAAAAAGTTAGATATATATTTAATAATTAGTTAAATGTATTTCTTAACCACGTAACATTGGTTTGATTATGAGTAAATAAAGTTACAGGATCGTTTCATAGATTCGATTCAGGTCTCACTCAAATAATATGAAAAGCAAAATATAATATTTTGAAGCAAAAGAATTTTCTTCAGCTTAGGAAATCACTATAAGTAATATTAACACAGCCATGTTAGTCTAAGGCGATATTACTAATATGAGACAATAGCATCACCGTACTATGCACCGTTAAGCAATGTAAGCTTAATTCAAAGAAAATGAAAGAACTCGTAAGTATTAATATAAAACAATAGTATTACTTTCATCATAACCCAATTACTTAAAGAGTTGCTTTAGTCCACAAGTTAGTCAACTAAAATAGTTAAGTACATAATAATAGCGTTAACGTTACTTCGCAATCAAATAGTTTAAGTACACAATAATAGTAGCGTTAACGTTAATTCGCAATCAAATAGTTAAACACATAATAGTAGCGTTAACGTTAATTCGCAATCAAATAGTTAAACACATAATAGTAGCGTTCACGTTAATTCCCAATCACATATCTCACTAACCAACATAACGTAAGTGTTTACACCGAACACACTTAACACACATTTATATAATCTGACTGACAGTCACAATCCCATTATAATACTTCACCCCGTCTTCCTCCAGCTGCAAGTTCACCTTCCCCAACTCCAAATGAGACTGATTTGAATGCCCACAACTCGGGTCTTATATACCAAACAATGATGGTGTAGGAACGAATCAGGAGGCGAGTGATGGTGCGCGCCCCTATCATAGCTCCTCGAGTTGCATAGCAGGTGCCTGGTCCAATCACAGCTCCCGGCGTCGATCATACGTCATAGCATCGTGGCATCGAGGTAGTTTGCAGAGTCCCCTATGACGCACGCAGGTGTGAAGGCTTGTTTGCAGGTATGCGGGCGAGGTAGTTTCCCCACTCGCTTCACCGTTTGGGTAGTTCGGCTCCTTCAACTCTAATTCTAACTCATAAATTAACATACAGGGCTCCGTATGTCAGAATATATATATATATATATATATATATAATATATATATATATATACTGTATATATATATATATATATATATATATATATATATATATATATATATATATATATATATACATCCCGTCAAGTTATATTTGAAAATAAATTCAAATTCAGGTATGTCACCCCTTCTGGTTCCAACCTCACTCTGTCTACCTCTCGTATTAACCCGGGAACTGCTGGGAGACTCTTAAGAGTTCCCCTGGCGGACTGCGGGAAGACTCTTGAGAGTAAGTAAAATAAAAAATCAACTTTTGACATCGAAAAAAAAAATATATATTTTTATTTTTTTATTTTTTTATTTTTTTTTGGCCCCTGGGCCATGCAAAATCTCAGTCCTCTACCTCCCCTCCTTCCCCACTTTCCTCCTCTCCTTCAGTTATCACCTATTTTCCCTATTATTCCCTTATTCTGAGGTATATTTCCGTGCTAACATTAGCGAGTTGCAAGCAGGGTGTTGTCATCACTGATGGCAAGCGAGTGCAAGAGAGAGAGAGAGAGTATCGATCGACTGTGTCTCAGTGGCCTTGGGGGAAATTGGCGGGAAAGCAGTTTGCCTCACCCATACATTATACAACTCGCGGGCTATATCTCCGATTTTGACCATCCAAACGCTGTTTTCACTCGTTTTATTGTTGTTTCAGGTTAATACCTTTATAATCAACCCATAATAGGCGCATATGGATAATTATTAATGCTATTAATGGTACAATGAATATTTTAGTGACGGAAACACCTCAAATACGTCAGCACAGGGGGACGTTTTCAATTACCCCCATGCGCACTTGTTAGGTTAATACAAGAGCTGGGTTACATCCTCAGTTGTTTTATGGACACTTTTTGATAATGACTATCCGAGCTATCTGGTGACTGCCATTACACTACCTCTACCCCCCTCTCTCCCTTTCAGACTCATATGACGCAGAGGTTGCCAGACTAGTAATAAGAAATAGAGTTATCTCACTCTTATAATTACCTCTCCAAAATTTGTTTTCTGCCCACAGGTAACTCAAAGACAACTGCAGAGCTTGAAGTAACTAAACTAAAGGTTTCTAAATACCCCTGATGGTAACAAAAGCTTTAAACTATCCCTAATAGGCTCAAAATCGTATCATATGTCGGAGAGGGTTAATGAAAATATACAGATTGCATACAACAAAGGACAACCATACAGTATATTGTATACATATTACAATTGGCTACATAAGACTGGCAGTGATACAAATTGATTGAGGTCAAACCTAATGATTTGTAGTTAATGAAATGAGTTATTGTGGTGGGAAGTGGAAAAACTGCGATATTAAAAGTTAGATATACTGATAGATAAAAGGGAAGACAGACAGGCTTGGATAGAAAACAGAAACTAACATACTCACACGATATAAATAAGTAAGCAGAATGACAGATAATAGAGCCAACAAAATGATGATGTAATCTAATATAATAATTTCACTGGCAACATCAAACACCTCCAAATTAAATTAATGAAACCATGTGATTCTCCAGGGAATTGAACCTGAGTTACCACATATAGATCTTAAAATTAAACTACAGGAATGAACGAAAACACGAAGATTAATGCAGGGTCATAACTTGGCATGAATATACTGTAATATGTATATGGGCAATATCGATATAATTCCATTAAACTCCAGAAAAAACTACTAGTGTATAATGTCCTTGGCAACTCGGCGATCAGCTGGACCAGTTCAACTGATCTGGAGTGACGCCATTGTATGGAGAGCCTAGTTTGTAAACAAGACATGCAGTCCTGGACTGTCCAGTTTGTTTTTCGCAATTAATATCTTTCAATTCAATACTCAAGCTCTGCAAAAGATCGAACAACGTCCTGAAGATGTGGTGCACATCAAGAAATAATCACATCTCGCCAACAATAAACATACAAGCAGTGTTTATGAGTGTTTTATCCTGGTCCAGAATCTAGGGAGGTCGGCTGTAAGGCCTATTTCTTAATGATGTATCGTTTTCCGTTCAATTTATATATCGCAGTCCCTTGACCGGACAGTGGTGAAGCCAAATGTTGAGCTGTAAACAACTAAACATGCATACAATTTATAAGAGTTTCTCACATAAAACAAATCACAGATTCACCCATTTCCCATGTCGAGAGTTCCCGCCATTGGCTACGGTTACATCATGGTAAACACGCCAGTTCGCGCCACATAAAATAACTTAAATAAGCAATATTTCTATATTGTTAGGAGACCTTGATGAAAGTTCTTCAGTATCATATGCCTAAAAAAAACCCAGATCCCAATTGACATTGTAGTTTGAATAGGTTTCATCCCTGGAATTCACCTTCAAACACTAACCATTACACCATTAAGACATTTAAAGGTTAAGTAGATGATTGCGATTTTATATCCATTTATCGAATACTGGATATCAATCAAATATTACAGTCGTAAAATATCAGGAACAAAATATATAGGAAAGCGGATACACAAATGATTCACACCCTACGGCGGCGTGTGGGATTTGGTGTGCAGCTAAACTTCGTATGATTTTGCGGAGTGGGAGGCGGGGGGGGGTGAGTAAATACAGTAAGGGTTTACTATTACTTATCAAGTATTTATACTGTCAGTACTATGACGCATTTATCATTATATTCTGGCTAACTTTTGACGGGTATACTGCGCCCTTTAAGAACAGAAGGGGTAATGTCTATCTCATCAACCTTTTGATTCCCACAATTCCTGCTTAAACTCAATATAATCAACTAACGCTAGCCATAATAACATGAAAGAAACACGTCATTGTATACTGACAGGGTTAATGAAATGTACACGGTACAAAGCACCAATGCTGACTTAGTGACTAGTGACGGTTAAATATATTAATTAATTCTCAAGATATTTAGCGAAGACATACACACACGCACATCTATTTATGTAATACATAAATCATACTATGATCATACTATGATCTACCCGGAAACCAATGTATTATACTGAACTAGATATGTAAATACCTTCATTAGTTTGCTATATATTTAGTGAACATAGACGAACACACTTAGACAGACAGACACACAGACATGCAGACTTACAAATGCGGTGGTGGTGGTGGTCAAGGTAAAAATGTTGAAGAAAAAAACAGAAAATATAGGAGGGATATATCTGAGGTCGAGAAGGGGGAAATGCCGAGAATGAAAGTTTTCAGAGAGGTAAGGATTGGACTGGAAGCAATTAGAAAGAAAAAGGCGGAGTAAACAAAAGGTAAAGAGGGGAGGGGAGGGGATTTCATGATGCTCTCTCTCTCTCTCTCTCTCTCTCTCTCTCTCTCTCTCTCTCTCTCTCTCTCTCTCTCTCTCTCTCTCTCTCTCTCTCTCTCTCTCTCTCTCTCCTATACTGTTGTATATGAGAGTAAACGACAGAGATAGGCCTATCATACAGAACTACAACCTCTCAATTATGAGAGTGCTTTTGCTCTTACCTTACTCAGACTCAGGGGACCTCACAGTTGCACGGACACGTCTTACTTTTGTAATTGCATACATTTTATTTGTCGTCCTTTATGAAACGTTGAGAGTCCACAATCCACAACTTTGTTTACCTGCTCGTCGGCCAAACCTAGAAGAAGAAGACGGGGTGTGTGGTTCCCACGGCCAAGCTTTTTGGACATCAAGATTATTAACTCACTACTGTTCTAAATAGATGATGATTTCAATAGGTTGTGATCCTAAAGCCAACGTGTTGGGTTATGACGAGTAGGTAAGCAAAGTTGTGGGGCTCGTGATGGGACAAGCACAGACAAACCTCCCATTTACAATCACCTCACCATAAATGGAATAAAAGCTAGCCTTCTCATTGACACAGGAGTCTCCTGTTTCTGTCTCTTATCTCCTTTCTTCCAACAAAACAAAACCTCTGTTGGACCCCTCCAACCCTCCACCATAATTGTAATAGAAGCAAATGATGACAGCATTCCAAACTGTGGTGAAACTGCTTCGCTTTATGTTAGCACCCACATTCATGATCACAGGGAACATCATTCTTTTAAGATATTTCCCTCCCAAGAAACCAAGTACGATGGATACTTAGGTTTTGACCTACTTACTTCCCTTCATGCCACCATTGACTGTAAACAAACTCATAACATTTTATTTGTCTCTCCAACCCCAAAAAAACACAAAAAACAAAAACAACAACAAAAAGTCTAACGTCAAATCAGCCATCAACCCCAAGACTAACCTAGAACAAGACGTAACTTCAGAAATCAATCATGAGAGTAACCCCAAACTAGCCATCCGCACCATCAAAACTACTCAAGCTGTCACCTCAAAATTTGTTACGCTACCCCCTCACCACGAACAGTGGATATCTATCCTACCTACGTTACCTGGTGACGTCATCATCACCCCGAACCTCCAAAGCCCTTTCGATAGAAATTGCCTAACCGCTCCACCCATTATCCCTCATAGACTTAATTGCATCAAAATTGCAAATATCTCTGATCAACCCCTTACATTACTAAAAGGAATAGCTATTGGGCAGCTAGAAATTGATGACCAGGAACTATCCTTACCTAATGATCAATAAACCTCCCCCCTACCTAAATTTCCTGACATTCAATCACATTTAACTCCTCAACAACAACTTGACCTACGAGACTTGATGACTTCCTTTCAAGACATCTTCGCCACATCCAGCCGAGATATAGGAAAAACCAACGTGCTTCACCACCAAATTAATACCGTAGGACAGCCCATTAGACAGCTTTATTCGCAGAAAAAATCCTATCAAGAGACAAGAGGAAGAAACGCAAGTCAAAGAAATGGTAGAAACGGGAGTAATTAAATCATCCACCAGTCCTTGGTCCTCCCCCGTAGTATTAGTCAGAAGAAAAGACGGCTCTACTAGATTTTGTATAGATTACAGACAATTAAATGACGTAACTATCAAAGATGCGACCTAACTACCTCGCATTGATGATTCATTAGACTCTTTACTTGGCACAAAATGGTTCATCTTCAAGCCGGATATTGGCAAGTGCCCGTACTTCCGGAACCCCAACAGAAAACGGTTTTCGCCACCAGTCAAGGGAGACTATATGATTTTACTGAACTGCCTTTTGGCCTCTGCAACGGCCCTGCCACCTTCTGTAGACTCATGGAATCTGTGTTGCAAGGATTAACCTGGGAAACCTGCTTAGCAAACCTAGATGACATCATTGTTTTTGGTAAAACTTGGTCTGAACACATCCAACGCCTTCGCCAAGTCTTCCAATGAATCCAAGAAGCCAAGTTAAAACTCAAGCCCTCCAAGTGTACTTTAGCACAGAAAGAAGTGCAATTCCTCGGTCACATAGTCGCCGAGGAAGTAATCTCCCCAGATCCTGAAAAACACAAAGCAATAAGTGCCATAACCCCCCCACCACCACCAATGTCAAAGGAGTCAGAGCATTTTTAGGCTTAGCCTCTTACTATCGTCGCTTCATAAAAAACTTTGCCACTATTGTCAAGCCCTCTCATGATTTAACTAGAAAAGAAGAACCATTCCTGTGGATAACTCAATGTATTCAAGCTTTCAACTCCCTTAAAGATCTCCTCATAGCCTAACCAGTCGTCTCATTTCCGGACTACAACAAGCCCTTCCGTCTTCATACATATGTGTCACAATTTGGTATTGGAGCAGTTCTCGGCCAAACCAGAGATGGACGCGAACATATTATTGCATGTGCCAGCAGAACACTCAATCCAGCAGAAACTAACTATCCAGTCACCAAGAGAGAATTTTTAGGAATAATTTGGGCCCTTCAATATTTTAAAGAAGTGCGGGAGAGGGTGCAACAGGGGAAGAGGGTTGTAGGAATGTTGAAAGCAGAAACAAGAAATAGAGTGGTCAGTATGGAAGTGAAGAAGTCCTTGCATGACAGTGTGGTAATCCCGACACTAACTTACGGAAGTGAAGTATGGACGTTCGGGAAGAGACTCAGACCAAGAGTGAGAGCGGTGGAAATGAGTTACTTGAGAAGTGCGTGCGGAGTTACATGGAGGGATAGACAGACGAATGAGGAAGTAAGAAGGAGGTGTGGTGTGGAGGTAGATGTGCTGGAAAGTGTGAAAAGGAACAACTTGAGATAGTTCGGCCATATGGAACAAATGGACAGCGAGAGATTGACTAAGAGGGTGTACGAGAGCGAGGTGGAAGGACAGAGAGGGAGAGGCACACCGAGGGAGAGGTGGAAGGATGGCGTGAGGAAGTATATGAATGAAGGCGGTGCTGGTTGGGAGGAGGGGCATCGACTGACTGGGGACAGAGGTGCATGGGGGCGGTTCGTTCATGGCCACCCCTTTGGGGATCACGGCGTCAGGCAATAGATAGATAGAATAGAATATTTTAAAGCATATCTAGCCGGAGTAAAATTCACTATAATCACAGATCACCATGCCCTCCAATGGCTCCGAAAATCAGACACAAAAGACGCCTGAACAGTCAGATGGCGCGAGTCCCTTGAAGAGTTCAACTTTGAGATAGATACAGACCTTGAAAAATAAACACAAATGCTGATGCTCTCTCCAGGCTCCCTTTAAATTCAACAGTCACTAACACAACCACCGAAAATGAACCTACACCCATTCTAGCCATTCACCATCAAGATTCTACGGATCAAGATAAAAATCACCTCCTGCAACAATTTCAACAACAGCAAAAGCCTGATTGGATGCCCAGACACCTTTTCTCACAACTCCAAAGAATGCGAGATAATCTATACATCCCGGACGGTAAAATTGTCATCAGCCCCAGCGCCGCCCTACCAACCATGCAATACTTACATTCACATAATGGCATTTTCATCTAGCTCAAAGAAATTTAGCCTCAACTTTTCAGCAAGTTTACTGGACACCTTCAACCTATATCACCGCCAAGAACGTCACTGAAGCATGTCGAGCATGTGCCCTGGGTAAAGATCGAACACTCACCCCAGGACCTTCAGGCAAACTAGTAGCATCAAAACCATGGCAATTACTGGTCGTTGGCGTCATGGGACCCATGGAAGGTGTCAAAGGGTTTAAATACATCATCACCATTGTAGATACCTACTCCAAATATGTAATAGCCTGCCCAGCAAAAGACCACACTGCTTGTTCAGTAACAGAAGCCATGATACAACACGTATTGCCATTTTTCGGTCTACCTGAAGCCATTCACTCTGATAACGCCCCTGAGTTCACAGGACATATCTGGACTCAAATCTCACAAATGTGCGGGTTCAAGATCAGTCATCCCTCTCCTTATTGGCCCCAAGGACACTCTATCTGCGAAAGGAGCCACCCTACCATTGCTAATCAGATAAGGACTCGTTTACAACAAATGAACACCACCGACTGGCCCAGTCAAGTCAAAGTAGTGCAATGAGGAATCAATACTATGCCCTCAACAAGACGGAATTTCCCCCCATGAACGAGTCTTTGGGGTACCCCCCTTCTCCTTCCCCTACGCCACCTGTCTGCCCCATATGAGCTAGTTCACTTGAAGAACCGACTACGACAACTACAGTACCTACAAGATCTTCAGACTGATGAAAAAAACAAATCGGCGATCTAGTTATGGTAGCTCACCTTCCTGTACCCTCTAAACTCTGGCCAAGATATAAAGGCTCCTTTGATATCCTCACAAGGCCAAATTGTTACCAGGTCACCTTCAATTACCACAAAGAATCACGCACATACCGTAATCGATATGTACGCCGGTTCCAACCGATTGATGAAAATGTAACCATGCTAGCTGACCCAGACAATAATACTGCATGCCCTGCAATGACTAATCAAAATCTATGTCCCACAGAGTCATTGCCCCCTCCCCAAATTACCCACATCACCCCTCTTCCCATTCTACCAAAGACACCTATTCCAACTATTGATACCTTATCCCCCATTTCTCCTTCTCCTCCTCCCTCTACATCACACCATCTCAATCACCCTAATACTACAATACCCCCCTTCGCACCATCTCAGACCCACCCACCCTTGCCACTCAGACTCACCCTAATCTTCTTTGCGCCCCCACTACCCCCCTCTCTTCCGACTCAGCCGAAGTTGACATTCCCATGTCTTCCCTTTCACCAACTACTCAGCCAACCTCCCCTGCAATGTCACGTATTCCCTCTACTGATTCACCACCGAGTCTACCTAAAAAACGATTTACCTCACGACTACCAAAACAAATCATACAAACACATGACTCCACCTCTACCGATATTTTGCCAACAACCAGAACTAAACCTAAAATCACTCACCAACCGTCCACCTCTACCAATCTTTTGCCAACGCCCATATATCAACCTATAATCACTCACCAAACATCCACCTCTACCATAAATTCACCCTCTCCACCTTTAAACAGTACCACTAAACATTTCTCACCATCCAAATCAGACACCCTCCCCAAACCCCCAACTTCAAACTCTGAACAACTAAAGTTAAAACTGTTGATATAGGTTAAGTGCACACACAACATATATACAGAGTGTACACATGCCTTAATCATATTGCAACATACACACATGTACTTTCAGGGCAATACTATCATTGTTTAATATCCCATGATAATATACCGTACTCTGTAGTATCGGCAGCGTTGCACCAAATATATCCGGCACCGCTGCACATGTTTTCATCAGTAACATCCGGTCGGCACTCAGCATAGCAGTGCCACCCCAGCTCTGTATATCTTTGGCTAATAAGAACCTATAAACTTATCTCTGGACTTTTATTCTACATCCTTGTGCAAGAAAGGATTATCAAGGTTGTTAAGTGCAGACCTCCTTCAGCTCATACAGTATATGGAGCAATGCAGACAACAGGACGACTATACCAGAAGACAGGAGGAGGACCGCAGACAACAGGAGGAGGACCGCAGAAGATGGGAAGAGGAAAACCGACGACAGGAGGAGGAAACAAGACGACGCACGGAGGAGGACTACAGGAGACAGAAGGACGATGCCAAGTTCTCCTCCCTTGTCCAGGCTCTGGCCCAAATTACCCCACCTGCCGCCGCACCAACACCTACCTCAACGGGGACAACACCCAATTCCACAACATCCTCCACCCCTACAGCTCCACCTCCACCACAGAAGGCTATCACCCAGAACCCGCCGCCCCTTCGTGCTGATGCCACCTTCCAGGTTTTCAGAGAATGGAGGCGTCGGTGGGACGATTACTCTATTATGGTAGACTTATCTAAATTACCGAGGGAGAAACAACTGATCCAGATGCGGATGTGCTTAACCCTGGAGACACAGCGGCTTTTGGAGCACACCTTAAGCATACCCCCTGACACCGACAAGACCGTTGATGCAGTCCTCGAGGCACTTCAGGAGCACATCAAGAATTCTCGCAATGAAGCTCTCCGTCGCAGGGACCTGTTCAGTTGCAAGCAAAAACAGGGCGAGTCATTCAACAACTTCTACGTCCGCCTCTGCCACATCGCCGAAGAAATTGACGTCTGCCCAGGGAACTCTTCAGCCTGCAGGGAGACCCAACTCAAGATGGTCATTCTGATGGGCATACACGACGATGAACTTGTACAGAAGCTGCTTTCCCTCGACGCCACCCCTTCATTTCAGGACATCGTCAACACTTGCCGTTCCTACGAAGCCACTCGAAGCGCTACATCAGCCATACGTGCCCCACAGTCCCAGGTTAACGCCGTGTCAGCGTACAAGCAGAACAAGCAAGTTAAGTGTGACGCATGTCGAGTATGAGCATGCTGTACAGAACGCCCAGTCAGGCCCCACTCTCGCTAGGATCGTCAGGGCAGGAACTTTGGCTGTAGTCTGTGTAGAGTTTCCTAACTCAGTTTATGTGAACCGTTGTACTATAAGTATTATCATTATGTATTTTGTTTTCTTCTAAGTCAACGAGTTCTATTTTATATCATTAGATATAAGTATTGTGTGTGGGACTTGTATGTAATGATGAGAGAGGGATATTATGTAACGGAGGACAGTGTGCGCGCCACGAGGTGTGTAGGCCTCACTCCCTCCTCCCTCCTTCCCCCCTCCCTCCCCCCTCATCAAGAGCGTGGGAATCCTTTGTCGATCCCAGATTGAGAGAGCGAATGTGACGTCATGATTGCCGTTATGCTCGCTACGGGGCCGAGTATAAAAAGGGAGGTCTCGCCATTTTTAGATCAGAACTCATCAGGCAAAGCGACCTCTCATATCCCTTGCAACTATCGATATTCTTCCGACTGATGTGAACTTTCTCTACTCTCTGAACAGCCTATTTTCTTCTCTTCTCGTCCCTGTTTATAACCTCAATGACCCCTTTGGTGCAGATTTAGTCAGCCAAAGTATTATCGCTTGAGTTCTCACGAGATAAGTGCCTGTTAGATAGCCTATTTTTGGAAGGGTTAACTAGAATAGGATTGATTGATGTTTGTTGCACTCGTATATGTATTTCCCTGTGTACTATTATTGATGTTCCTGTTTTCTGCTGGTTTAGGTAATGCTAGACTGGGATAGGGTTCCTCGAGTTGTGATTTCCTATGAGTGCTAGGTTGGTTGAACCAGCACAATTGCAACGGAGACGTGGGAAGCCTAGGGGGTCTTTTTGATTGTGTACCGTGGGAGTTTAGCACTGTGTTGCGAGTGAGGGCTTTTGCCTGTGCCACCCAACACTGTGCTATCTCATTTGCTTGACTTTGAGAGGATCGCCAGGAGAGAACCAGATACTAGTGATCTGGATCTCTCAAGAGAGCATCCCGTCAATTACCGTAATTTGGCCGCACAGTCTTAAGGACCTCGCTAGGCTACGAGCCGCTTGCTCAGCCATTGTCTCTTAACCTTAGATATCCCAGCTAGACTTTGCTCGACCAGCAGATACAGCATAGTATTGAAGCTTCTCCTTATGTATATTATTGTTTAAGCACTATTGATTTCATGTGTGGCACGCTTAGCTACTTCAGAGATTAGTGGCCCACGAGCACAATCTTAGTAGGCTATTGCCAGTGCATTGTCGGAATACTTCTTCTTAATGTTTGCCATATCCTATTGCTTATTCTTATAATTCTTCTTATGTCAATTTAAAGCCTTTAATTACCAGTGAGTTATTCATTAAATTGCTGTTCAAAATCCGATACTTACTTCTTATGAGTATTCGAGAAGCATCTAACTTATCAGAAGATTCCTTGCTTGATGCTCGAGGACTATTGTTTAACGTAACGTAATAGTGCCGATCCGAAGTAGAGGGTGGAGGACTTCTTAAGTTCTTAGTTCAAGGGTGGATTACTTCGGCTTCGGCCAACACTATTCTTTAGTGTTGTAGTACTTTCTTCTTTATTTGATTGTTGACCAGACTAGATAACTCCCGTCTTGCTATTAGTCTGTTGTGTGAAACGCTAGTACCGAGTTCTTGTATACCCCGTTATAGCAGATAGAACTCTGGAGGGTAGTGGCGTTTTTTGTTCGGCTGGCAGTACTCTGGGGTTGGGATCGTGTGTTTCCGTTGTGGCAGCGAGCCATACTCGAGTCCTGTGTAAGAGCCCTAGTGTACCCGAGTGCCCGGTCGTAACAAATGGCGACCTTGCTTAGGATTTTGTGAACAGTATAATTTTTTGCAGAGTTGTACAACATTTGTTTGTTGGTACTTTAGCGTACATATTGAAGAATATTTTTTTTTGTAAGGCAATTAGGAGAGCATTTAAGAGACTCCAGTTAATTTATTAATTAGTGCTTGCATAAGGGAGTTTAACACTTTTGTCTCGAGAATTTTTTGGTGAACTTCAGTATGTCGGGCCCTAGTACTGACGAGGAGCGAGAGATGCTATGTGAGGAGGTGCCGTTAGTAACTAGTGAGGAGGATGCTAGACTTTTTGTGAGTAAGCAGTGCCACGTGACGGAGGAGAGGCTGACTGGGGTGAATGTTTATGGCTTGCACCTGATAGCCAAGGTTTTGGGTCTATCCAATGTAGGAGGGATGTCCAAGGGGGAGCTGATTTCCTGGGTGTTGCGTGGGCGACATGGGGTTTCGGAGGAGAGGGCGTTTGGGGGGGTTCCTCCCCAGATCCCCTCTCACTCGACTCCCACAGTGCCGTCCACTCAGTTGCCGGAGGTTAGCACTCTCCCACAGAGGGATGAGCATTGGAAGATTGGAGTGCCCTCGGGCGGTGCGTATGGTGGTTCCCCAGTTCTTGCCCCCCCTCCTTCAGTAGTGGCAGCTCCCTCTTCCGGCCTGTCTCCTGAGATGATATTTAAACTCGAGCTTGCTAAAATGGAGAATGAGGCTAGGAAGCAGGAGATGGAGAATGAGGCTAGGAAGCACGAGATGGAGAATGAGACTAGGAGGCATGAGATTGAGGCTAGGAAGCAGGAGAAGCAGCATGAGATTGAGGCGGAGAATGAGACCAGGAGGCATGAGGCTGAGCTTAGGTACGACTCAGAGAAATATTGTGCTCAAATAGATTTAGATAAGACTCGTGCAGAGTCGACAGGGATTCGGATGGGCCGGGAGGGCCAAGTAAGAGAACAGTCCTTGTCTCACTTAGTCAAATTGGTGCCGGCATTTAGTGAAACTGAAGTCACAGAATTTTTTAATCGTTTTGAGAAGAAGTGTAGGGAGCATAATTGGCCTGAAGAGAAGTGGGCAGCTCTGGTCTCCTCAAGACTTACGGGTAAGGGTCTGAAGGCTTATGATGCACTGCCTTTAGAGTCTTGCATTGACTACCCAGAATTGAAGAGAGCTGTCCTACGGGCATACGAGTTGCAACCAGAAACATATCGATTGAAGTTTCGGGGTGTTACAAAGACTAGGGAGGCGACCTTTCTTGAACATGCCCGGGACTTAAAAGATGCACTTGCTAACTGGACACGTTCTGAGAAAGCTGAGACGGCCGAACAGTTGACTGAGCTGTTTCTGCTCGAGCAGTTTTATAAGTGTACTGGTGCAGATATGACTTTAACTATTAAGGAAAAGAACCCTAAAACTCTACAGGAGGCAGCTGAGATGGCTGACCTCCGGCTATCACTGATTCGTGGGTGCGGGTCTGCCCAGCGTAGTGAGGCAGGTAACAAGGGGCGTGACACCCCACCCCCCCGAGTTAGTGATATACATTATGCAAACAAGTACAAGAGCTATGATACCAAGACTGACCACAAGACTAACACCGTCCCATTTAAGAAGGGGCCGGGCCCTTCCCAGTACCAAGGGAAGCCCAGAGGGGAGTTGGAGTGTTATCTTTGTCATGAAAAGGGGCACTTTGCAAGAGTCTGTCCTAGCAAACCACCTACAGCAGCTGTGTCTTTGGCCTGCAACATTGGTGTGTCTCCGAAGTCTTCTGAGTTTGCCCGGGGCAGTTCGTCAGAGGCTGAGGCACAGCCAATGCAGAAGCACCTGGGAGGCTCGAACCCTGCTCAGGATGTTTTTTGCGACCATAGAGGACGGGGTTGCGTGATGTGGGCGGGGCGCAAGCATGGAGTAGAGGTCTTGCGTGATACAGGTGCTTCCCAGACTCTGATGAACAATTTGACTGGCTACCCTATAAATGCGGCTCGGGTGGTAGTGGTGCAGGGTATTAATGCAACTCGGTCATACCCGCTGGTGCGGTTGGAGTTGGAGGTGGATGGTGTGGCACGTGAATTGGATGTTGGGATTGTGGAGAAACTGCCAGTGGAGGGCGTCGACCTTCTTCTCGGCAACGACTTTGCAATGCCCGCTTCTGAGGTTCTACCCTTAGTCGTTGCCGAGAGGCCGGCCGACGTGAGTAGGGAAGAGCAAGAGTGTATCGAGCGGTGCCAGACACAACCCATGGCGTGTGTTGTCACCCGAGCTCGGGCAGCTAAAGTGTCACAGCCTAGTCCTCCGTCTTCAGACCAGCAGAGGAACGATCAACAGGAGGAGGCTAAAGCTGGAGTTGGTTTTAAGAGTTTTGACTCGGCGGCTCTCCTGGGTGATTCAGTATTGGCACCTATGTTAGAGTCTGGAGAGGCCCCAGAACCTGTCACAGCTAGTGAGGAGGTAGGGCCGGAAGAGACTCCGAGGCAGCAACGTTGCACACGGAGAGAAGAAAGGGTTGCTCAGTTTGATATTGGGGAAGGACTTGGGTTGCTTCGGAAGCATCTAGACAAGTTGGTTCCCTCAGATATTTGTAAACTGCAGTTGGAGGATCCGGAAGTTCAGAAGTGTGGTAATGGTGCTGTCGAGATTAAACACGAGGACGGGGAAGCATGTCATGTGAACCTGTTGGAGGAGTTTGTGAGGCAACCACCTGAGCAGCCTACTGTCCCTGCGTTGGTCTGCCGCGGCCAAGGTGGAGAAGGAGAGGGGGGCAGTAGGGCACAGGTGGAGGAGAGTAGGGATTGTTATGTCTCGGCGGAGCCGTGGGCGGGGGACACGAGTCTGGTGGCTGTGGAAGTGCTAGAGCACCTGCCTGAGCAGCAGTGTGCAGCACTCCAGCACCAGCTCGGTTCATACCCCACTGGTCGTGCCGAGCCCCTGAGTCTCACAACTCGGGCGGTGCGAGATGTTCCGCAGGCAGGTCATGTGACTGTTAAAAGACCGTTAGCCTCGTTGTTTCGGTGGTTTAAGGTGGGCGACGAGGCTTTGGCATGGTTGCCAGGTCAGGGTCGACCCATGGCTGCCAAGGGTGGTGGTCAAAAGGAGGACATTGAGCAGATTGGTAAGGTCGGCTGTGGTATCGCAGTGCCCGGTCGTCGCATAGCCTCCCAATGCTGCTCTAGTCTAATGCAAAAGCCCTACCATAGACCGACTGTATCTGGCCATGTCGCTGAAAGCGGTGATGCTGCGCAGGCAGATGTCGTCACAAGGAATGCGGGGGTGCGCATGTACGGTATCGGCGGGGAAGCCTTAGCAATAATGAACTGTGGGAGTGACTGCACGGGTGGTACTGATTGTCCCTCTCATGACCTGGCTGTTCTAGGGACGAAGGTGGAGAAGGAGGGAGACTACAGGTTAGAAGCTGCGGTCTCGGCTGGGTTGTGGGAGGGCACTAGGCATGTTGTTTGTGGAGACAGTGCAAGGCAGTTGTTTACTAGGCTATGGCAGTACTTTCGCATGTTTGTTGCTTCTCCAGGCCTGATGTACGGGGTAGAATCCGACATGCAGGCTGGAGATAGTGCAAGGCTCAGTTTAATTCCCTACCGTATAAATCCTGCTCGACAGCCTATGGTGCAAGCAGAGCTGGATTACGTGTGGACGAAGGCTCTGAGGGATGAGGAATGTCGTGAGTGGTCGTTGCTTGTAGCTTTGTCCGAGCGTGCTGGAGAGGTATGTGGTTTTGTTGTGGACGGGAGTACCTACCAGTGCAATGTTATGCCCTACGGACTTAAGAATGCACCAGCAACGTGTCAGAGCCTGATGAATGAAAGTGAAAAGGACAATGATGCGCTGGGGCATTTCGAGATCTATGTTCCAGCCTATGGTCCGGTCGGTGTAGTTTACCCAGATCATTACCCTCTCAAGATCTTGGACCCGTTTCACAATCGGAATATGAGGCTGACCAGGTGGTCACTAAGGTTATTGGTATATAACCTGGACATAAGCCATATTGCCGGTTGTGACAACGAGGTTGCATGTGGTCGTTCAGGGGTATATGATCCTGGGTAAATTGACACACGGGTAGCCTCCTGCTTTGGTTTGAGTAGTATTTTGCGCTTGGTGCTTGTTGGCTCGCGGTTGTAGCCCAGCGTATTGGGTCGTAAAGCAGGAGTTGAGCGTTTGGTATAGAAGAAAAATAGGCTGCTCTTATAGTGCAGCCGGAAAAAAACATATTAAAATATAAAAATCATATAAAAACTCTTTCTTTTTGATGAAGATAATTGTATAAGTTTGTCATAGCCTATAAGGTTTGAGTAGTCCACGAACTATCAAACGGCTGAGCTGCTGTAAGCTCGCTCTGGGAGCATGATATTGTGTCTTTTACTATTGTTGGGAGGAGTTATGAAATGTGAATTTTTTTTTTATAAGATGTGTTTTAGTGATAAACTCAGCGTTGTTTTAGTGCCATGCGGTCGCTGGGTGTGAGGGGTTTGATGGGGTTCTGTATATCAGATTTTAGCTCAGGGTTGAGCAAGTAAAATCTTGGGGGAGGTGTGACGCATGTCGAGTATGAGCATGCTGTACAGAACGCCCAGTCAGGCCCCACTCTCGCTAGGATCGTCAGGGCAGGAACTTTGGCTGTAGTCTGTGTAGAGTTTCCTAACTCAGTTTATGTGAACCGTTGTACTATAAGTATTATCATTATGTATTTTGTTTTCTTCTAAGTCAACGAGTTCTATTTTATATCATTAGATATAAGTATTGTGTGTGGGACTTGTATGTAATGATGAGAGAGGGATATTATGTAACGGAGGACAGTGTGCGCGCCACGAGGTGTGTAGGCCTCACTCCCTCCTCCCTCCTTCCCCCCTCCCTCCCCCCTCATCAAGAGCGTGGGAATCCTTTGTCGATCCCAGATTGAGAGAGCGAATGTGACGTCATGATTGCCGTTATGCTCGCTACGGGGCCGAGTATAAAAAGGGAGGTCTCGCCATTTTTAGATCAGAACTCATCAGGCAAAGCGACCTCTCATATCCCTTGCAACTATCGATATTCTTCCGACTGATGTGAACTTTCTCTACTCTCTGAACAGCCTATTTTCTTCTCTTCTCGTCCCTGTTTATAACCTCAATGACCCCTTTGGTGCAGATTTAGTCAGCCAAAGTATTATCGCTTGAGTTCTCACAAGATAAGTGCCTGTTAGATAGCCTATTTTTGGAAGGGTTAACTAGAATAGGATTGATTGATGTTTGTTGCACTCGTATATGTATTTCCCTGTGTACTATTATTGATGTTCCTGTTTTCTGCTGGTTTAGGTAATGCTAGACTGGGATAGGGTTCCTCGAGTTGTGATTTCCTATGAGTGCTAGGTTGGTTGAACCAGCACAATTGCAACGGAGACGTGGGAAGCCTAGGGGGTCTTTTTGATTGTGTACCGTGGGAGTTTAGCACTGTGTTGCGAGTGAGGGCTTTTGCCTGTGCCACCCAACACTGTGCTATCTCATTTGCTTGACTTTGAGAGGATCGCCAGGAGAGAACCAGATACTAGTGATCTGGATCTCTCAAGAGAGCATCCCGTCAATTACCGTAATTTGGCCGCACAGTCTTAAGGACCTCGCTAGGCTACGAGCCGCTTGCTCAGCCATTGTCTCTTAACCTTAGATATCCCAGCTAGACTTTGCTCGACCAGCAGATACAGCATAGTATTGAAGCTTCTCCTTATGTATATTATTGTTTAAGCACTATTGATTTCATGTGTGGCACGCTTAGCTACTTCAGAGATTAGTGGCCCACGAGCACAATCTTAGTAGGCTATTGCCAGTGCATTGTCGGAGTACTTCTTCTTAATGTTTGCCATATCCTATTGCTTATTCTTATAATTCTTCTTATGTCAATTTAAAGCCTTTAATTACCAGTGAGTTATTCATTAAATTGCTGTTCAAAATCCGATACTTACTTCTTATGAGTATTCGAGAAGCATCTAACTTATCAGAAGATTCCTTGCTTGATGCTCGAGGACTATTGTTTAACGTAACGTAATAGTGCCGATCCGAAGTAGAGGGTGGAGGACTTCTTAAGTTCTTAGTTCAAGGGTGGATTACTTCGGCTTCGGCCAACACTATTCTTTAGTGTTGTAGTACTTTCTTCTTTGTTTGATTGTTGACCAGACTAGATAACTCCCGTCTTGCTATTAGTCTGTTGTGTGAAACGCTAGTACCGAGTTCTTGTATACCCCGTTATAGCAGATAGAACTCTGGAGGGTAGTGGCGTTTTTTGTTCGGCTGGCAGTACTCTGGGGTTGGGATCGTGTGTTTCCGTTGTGGCAGCGAGCCATACTCGAGTCCTGTGTAAGAGCCCTAGTGTACCCGAGTGCCCGGTCGTAACATAAGCAACGCGACAAGTTCTCCACATCGCAACAGTCCTTGGCGTCGGCTGCCGCCTGCCAGCGTTGTGCTCGCCGGCATGACAAGAACAAGTGCCCGGCTGAAGACTACACCTGCACTAACTGCGGCCGTCGTGGTCATAAGTCTAGGACTCCTGCTTGCCCTGCAGCCACCGCCCAGTGTCGTCGCTGCAACCATATGGGCCACTACGACAAATGCTGCAGATCTTCCAAGACGCCCGCCACACAGGACAACGACGCTTCCTCCCACAACAAGTCTACAGCAAAGAAGACCACAAGTTGCCGACGTGTGGGATCACCTGTTCAGGTACCCACACTGACATCCGTGAGTCTCACCAACAGCGGCACCACTAGAAAACTCCACATGCTTCCTGACACAGGTGCAGACATCACAGTGATCGGCCGACGACACCTCGACATACTTCGGATTCCTCTCAGCAGCCTACGACCTCCGCCTCCGACAACAACGCTCAACGCAGATGGCTCTGCAATGGCTCCTGCTTTGGGGACGTTTCATGCACAACTCACCATCAGCAAACGATCCTGTTCGGCCACAATCCAAGTCCGCGAGGGTGTTCAGACGCCGCTTCTGTCCAAACGCCGCTGTCAAGCATTGGCCATCATCTCAGCAGAATTCCCCAAGCCAATTCTACAGGTTAAACATATCTACAGGTGAAAGGAGCTACCCTTCACAGCCACCACATCACCTGCACAAGCCAAGGAGTTCTCTCTTCGAGAGTTCAAGGACGTTTTGGTCTCCAAGGACGATCTCCAGACAGCTCCACTCAAGCCTATGAAGGGTCCCCCAATGCGGATAACACCTCAAGGACGATGCCGTGCCTTTTGCCATCTACACCCCGCGGCAGATCCCCTTTGCTTTCAGGGACAAAGTTAAGCAGGAGCTGGACTCGCTAGCGGCACAAGGTATCATTAAACCGGCCGGCGATGAACCTTCAGAGTGGTGCCACCCCCTCGTCGTCGTCCCCAAGCCCAACGCCGAAGTTCGCATCACCGTAGACCTCACCAAGCTCAACTGCCAAGTTTCCCGCCCAGCCCACCCCTCACCGACGCCTTTCGAAGCGATCCATAGTGTGGCACCGCAGGCGAAATTCTTCACGACGGCAGATGCCCTGAGTGGATATTGGCAGATGGAACTTGCGGAGGAGGACCAGCATCTCACAACTTTCATCACTCCTTATGGCCGTTTCCAACACAAGAGGCCCAATGGGTTTCGCTGCGACAGGTGACGCCTTCTGCCTTCGCGGTGATAGGGCCCTCCAAGGGGTGCAAAATTGTGCCAAGGTTGTCGACGACGTGCTGCTCTACGACGAGGACTTCAACACACATCTTCAGCGTATCCATGAAGTGCTCATACGGTGCCGCGACAGTGGGATCACACTCAACAAGGACAAGTTCGTGGTCGCCGCACCCAGTATGAACTTCTGTGGGTACACGCTCTCAGGTGAGGGCATCTCGGCTGACCCTGGCAAAGTCGGAGCGATCAAGGACTTCCCGACACCAGCCAATATCACCGACCTTCGCTCCTTCATGGGTTTGGTGAACCAGCTGGCGGAGTTCACCCCCGACATCGCCACTGCTGCTCAGCCCTGCGCCCCCTGATGAGCCCGAAGAGGTCGTTTATGTGGACCGCTGACCATGATGAGGCTTTCCGCAGTGTCAAGGCTGCCCTGCTCAGTCCACCCGTCCTGGCCCCATTCGACCCTTCCCTACCAGTGATTCTACAAACTGATGCGTCCCGCCTCAACGGTATTGGATACGCCTTCCTACAGGATCATGGCAACAACCGTCTCCGCTTAGTTCAGTGTGGCTCGAGGTTCCTAAGCGACCCCGAGTGCCGCTATACCACCATTGAGCTGGAGATGCTAGCCGTGGTCTGGGCCATGTCCAAGTGCAAGTTCTACCTCATCGGACTGCAACACTTAACCCTCATGACGGACCATCGCCCCCTCATCCCCATCTTCAACAACTACACCCTTGATGCGGTTGAAAATCCCTGCCTCCAACATCTGAAGAAGAAAGTCGCACCTTACCTCTTCACAGCCGTCTGGTGCGCTGGCAGGTTGCTCTGCATCCCTGATGCGTTGTCACGGGCCCCTGTCAGCCACCCGACGCCAGAGGATGAGTTAGCATGTGTCGACGCCACGGTTCACCTCAGGTCCCTCTTGACTGTCAACGCCGCCGCCACCGACGTCAACTGTGTACATCCGCCTGCGTGAGTGCGTTACTTTGGGTTTCCCCACCAACCGCTACGACCTGCACAACTCTCTACTCCCATTTTGGAAACTCCGAGACTACCTGTCAGCAGATGGTGAACTCGTCCTGTATGGAGCGAGGGTTGTGGTTCCTGAAGCCCTCCGCCGCTGCACCTTGGCTCGCCTGCATGATAGTCACAGAGGCGTGGAGGCCACTAAGCGTAGGGCGCGACAGGCTGTCTTTTGGCCTGGCATCAACTCGGACATCGCCAATACAGTTCAAGCTTGTGAGCCGTGTCAGGTCTTACAGCCTAGTCAGCAGCAGGAACCCATGATCAACGACGACAACCCAACTAGGCCTTTCGAGTCTGTTTCAGCTGACTTCTTCGCTGTGGCGGGGAAATCCTTCCTCGTCGTAACAGACCGACTCTCAGGCTGGCCCGTTGTCGTTCCCTGCAAAGGAGATACTACCGCTTCAAACACCATCAGGATCTTCTGCCGCTACTTCAGGGAAGTTGGTGTACCCCTCCCCCTACGTACAGATGGAGGCCCACAGTTTACTAGCCGTGAGTTCCGGGACTTCATGGAGCGTTGGGGAGTCAATCACTTGGTCTCTTCCCCACACTACCCACAATCCAACGGTCATGCCGAGTCTGCCGTCAAGTCCGTCAAACACCTCATACTGAAGACGGCTCCCTCAGGCAACATCGACTGTGAGGACTTTGACCGTGGACTGTTGGAGCTCCGCAACACCCCGAACTTCACAGGCCGCTCCCCGGCACATATCTTGTATGGCCACCCACTACGGTCTTGTGTCCCTGCTTATCCCCAGTCCTTTGCAGCAGAGTGGCAAGCCAAGGCCGAGGACTGTGATCGCCGTGCAGCCGCCCACACTGCGCTGGTGCAGAGAAACTATGACCAGCACGTACGCCCCCTTCCCAGGTTGAGAGTCGGCACCACAGTGCGGATCCAAGACCCGACTTCTCACCGCTGGGACAAGGTTGGGGTCGTCATGGGCTGCGGCAGGTCCAGGGATTATGAGGTTCGTCTCCCCAGTGGTAAGATATATTGGCGGAACCGTCGCTTCCTCCGCCCAGTGAATTCCCCTGGTGTTGAACCCCTCCCCCATAACCCTGAGATCCCTGTGTCTTGCACGGACCCAGAAAGAGAGTCCTTCACTTCCCCCATGGCCCCACGTAGGTCTGAAAGGCTCCTAGAAAAAGAGTCAGCTCGACAACGTCTTGCGAGCTTGAAGGGGGAGGGAGGTGTTGATATAGGTTAAGTGCACACACAACATATATACAGAGTGTACACATGCCTTAATCATATTGCAACATACACACATGTACTTTCAGGGCAATACTATCATTGTTTAATATCCCATGATAATATACCATACTCTGTAGTATCGGCAGCGTTGCACCAAATATATCCGGCACTGCTGCACATGTTTTCATCAGTAACATCCGGTCGGCACTCAGCATAGCAGTGCCACCCCAGCTCTGTATATCTTTGGCTAATAAGAACCTATAAACTTATTTCTGGACTTTTATTCTACATCCTTGTGCAATAAAGGATTATCAAGGTTGTTGTAGCTTCACATGACAACCATACAAAAACCTTCACCCTCTTTAACTTCACCTATTTTACAGCCTTCATGCAGACGATCTGGCCGACGTGTGGTGCAAACCAGATGGTGGGCTCCAGAAACCTTCCAACCAAAAAAACGGAAGAAGACCTCTACCACCACCCACCCCCACCTGCCGGACCAAGTCACACCCACCAGGCACCTGTCACCCCAGCCTTAACTGTCACCTCAACCACCACCACTACAGCCAGCCCGCCAACCACGTTTTCACACCTTCAGTCAACAAACCCTCATCCTGTCACACCTTCACCTGGTCAACCAACACCAACTGTACCTAGTGACCCTACATCCTCCAAGCTCCTCCTCTCTGTACCGGAGGGCACTGGCAGCTACAAATCACCCTCCACAGCCAGTCTTAGTCCTGAACCTACCCAAGCAACAACCACTAGTCCTGAACCTGCCCAACCAACAATGACCATGCAAATAAATAGACTCTCCCTATCTAAGGACCAACAGGACACCGAGATTCATACCCCGTCTCAGTTGATACACCTTGCCAGCAAGTCCACCATTCCTCTCCATCTCACAGTCTTCTATAAGCATGATGCCCCCAACAACATCGCAGCAATAGTGTGGTGCCGTTTCCTGAAAGGCCTTACACCATACGTCCGCAATAAAGGACACCGGACCTACTTACTCCAAGCTCGAGGACGTGATTTTTTTATGGACGACGATGGTGAGATGACGGGGTTAGAAGAAGATGAGTCAAGACGTCCCCAGAACCTGTTCCCGTATGTAACAGAGCCACCATCATCATCATGCCGAATTACCTCCATACAATACAGGGAGAAACAAATAAACAAGTTCCCCCAACACCAGCAGAAATAAATAAATAGGGTCCCCCAACACCAGCAGAAAGGTAAACAGAGCCCCACTACCTGTGTTTGCCATAACGAGCCACTCCTTCACTTTAATCACCTCCAACCGCAGGATAAAAAATGGCCCCTCCCTGCCAGAGGTGAGAATGCCCTACCCGAACTAGACCTGGACTGCAACGAGGCCATGTTTATGCGATTTTGGCATCAACCTCCTTTAATTCCTAAGTATTCATCCAGAAGACAATAACTACTGTTACAACTACTACAAGAATCAACAACTACAATCTCATTATTCCCCCACACAATAAAGACATTCCATATAACATGCCAAATACCTATGAACATCCAAAACTGTAAACCAATTATCATCCTTACATCAGAACTTCTTCAGCCATACCTCTATTATGCAATGCATAAGTGTGTTGATTTTCGGTGTGAGCGTCCTGGGCTCGAATCCCCGGACTGCCACATGTGTTTGTTTATTTCATTAATCGAGTTTAGGAGTAAAGTTGGTTGGTCTAGAGAACATAATAATTAATTCTGGTTCAATAGTAGTTTATAAAGAGGCCTTCCCTAGGGTTAAGCGCCCCATTAATTACACTTTCCATTCAAATATTCATAGCCTCCTATAGTGCAATTGGAATGAATGTACATGCTAAGATTGGTATGCAGGATTCGAAACTGCATAATAAATGGTAGGCTTGTACAGCATTCTTTAACTGTCTTCGTGGCACAATGCATAAGTGTGTTGATTTTCGGTGTTAGGGTCCTGGGTTGAATCCCCAGACTGCCACATGTGTTTGTTAATTTCATTAATCGAGCTTAGGAGTAAAGTTGGTTGGTGGAGAGAACATAATAATTAATACATAAATAATGTAATTACCTATGTAACCATATATGTATTGTAATTTTAAGAACCTTAATAACCGCAACAATAATAACAAACTAGAATTCAAATGCCTCTTATTTTCCGAAACTCACCACCCAGACGCCTGAATTAAAAACGGAATATTACCTGCCCAAGCCAAGAATTTGATGGGCAAAGTTGATTCCACCTTCGCGTACCTCTCCTCTCGGGGCGAACGTGTTTAATAGCTGGCAATTAACTCGGAATATACTTCCGTAGGGGTGAGCCTAAATCTCCTTAAAAAGTATCTACAAGCGGCTGTGTGTGAAGTGACCAAGAAGTGGTGTAGGCGAGCTAGAAGTGCATATTCTAGTTAGTGCGTGTGAGGAAGACGTCCCTCTGGTGTCGACAGAAAGTGGGCAACTGACTCAGTCGAAATGGGGCGAAAGGTGTTAAAATCGCCAAACTAATGGACGACTAAAAATCTCAAAACTGCCCGAAATTGTCTAAATATAACTAAAGGACAGTTTCAATGACGTCGCCGGTACAGAAGGGGTTAAAAAGTTGTTAATCCAAAATAGCCAACCTTGATCCTAGCCCCTTATACCAGTGATATATAGTCCAGAAAAGTTGCCAGAATATAGTTGGCGATAAATAGTTGGCGGTAAATGACTGGTGTGACTCTGTGTTTAAGGTTATTCCCTTTGTCATTATTACTTGGTATAAAACTGTTACTCCCTGTCACCACACACACCCCACCCATCAGTGACTCTACGGTATCTTCACTCCAGTTATAAAATTATGGTCTGATGGAGATGTCAGTCTCCCTTTCCAATTCTCGTATATAATATCATCTCTCTCTCTCTCTCTCTCTCTCTCTCTCTCTCTCTTCTCTCTCTCTCTCTCTCTCTCTCTCTCTCTCTCTCTCTCTCTCTCTCTCTCTCTCTCTCTCTCTCTCTCTCTCTCTCTCTCAAGTATTGTCTCAATTGTACTTCAGAGTTGTGATTACTTAAAGTTTAAATAGCGGGAAGTGTTCAAAGTTAATCCAGCCGTCAGAAATATTTAGCAACTACCGACTTACTTAAGGGGGCTCACCTCGTTTTTGTCTCTCTTTTGGTTGTATCCATTCAGCCTACTGTTTTATGACGTTTACCCCCATCCAGGTGTTGATTATTTCTTGGTGAGTGGTAGTGAGCCAGCAAATTTTATAAAATATGTTTGACAGCAGGCTAAATTTGTAAGTTTTTCGATAGAAAAATATCTCCGGCGAAGCATGAATTTCTATACAATGCTGGCTCGCTATCGCTCGCCGGGAATAAATCGACACCGAGTCTATGATGGGGAATAAACTTTTTAAACCAGTAGGCTGAATGGGGCTGCAAGGATACAAGCCATAGAAAAAGAGAAACGGAGAGAAGAAAAGCAGGTCACTACCCTTATGGAAAAACACCTCGACTAGTTCCCCTGTTGTCAAGGTCCATTTTAAAAGTTTAATTAAATTTAATTAACATTAACATGTAAACAGGGTACATGCAGTATATCTTGCTTCTTTCAATGGGAGGGTGCCAGTTAACTAATAATTTAATTAACAGTGATAATAGAGCGTCAGTTCACCTTTATTGTATTTAACAGTGATAGGACAGCAGTTCACTTATATTTTAATTAACAGTGATAGGAGAGAGTCAGTTCACTTTTATATATCTTAACAGTGATAATAGAGCGTCAGTTCACCTTTATTGTATTTAACAGTGATAGGACAGCAGTTCACTTTTATTTTAATTAACAGTGATAGGAGAGAGTCAGTTCACTTTTATATAATTATCTTAACAGTGATAATAGAGCGTCAGTTCACCTTTATTTTAATTAACAGTGATAGGAGAGAGTCAGTTCACTTTTATATATCTTAACAGTGATAATAGAGCATCAGTTCACCTTTATTTTAATTAACAGTGATAGGAGAGAGTCAGTTCACTTTTATATACCTTAACTCCTTGCGATTCATATGACGCGATAGCGTCATATGGATTTATCTACATGCCTCTCCAATAAGTCCATACGACGCTCTAGCGTCATATGGAGCTCAGTAAGTCCGGTAAGTTATATGAAGATCTGTGGGTTGGTGACAACCCCAGGTTCTTCCGACAATTCTAACGGCCAGCAGTGTGGTTTTGACAGTTGTGTGGTGCAGTGGCAATGATACCGGGTGCCCGCCTCCGTGGACTTACTGGAACATAATATGTCGCAACAGTGATAATAGAGCGTCAGTTCACCTTTATTGTAATTAACAGTGATAGGAGAGCGTCAGTTCACTTTTATTTTAATTAACCGTGATTAGAGAGCGTCAGTTCACTTATTTTAATCACTTGTGATAGGAGAGCGTCAGTTCACTTATATTTTCAATAACCGTGATAGGAGAGCGTCAGTTCACTTATATTTTCAATAACCGTGATGGGAGAGCGTCGGTTAACTTTTATTCGGGATAACAGTGATAGGAGGGCGTCGTTTCACCTTTATTCTTGTCGTCTCAAACCAAGCAGCCTATTATATATAAAGCATTACCATGCTAAAGATCTTAAACTATTGTAACATAAAGATGTGAAATAGTAACAAATAATGTATTTCTATAATTATAATGAAATGGTATCTATTGTAAAATGGTGGCTGCACACACACACACACACACACACACACATATATATATATATATATATATATATATATATATATATATATATATATATATATATGATGATGATCTGACAAGAGTTGTCTCTCCTCTTCCATAAACCTACCCCATCTATCTTTGTCACAACGGTACTGGAAGAAGATGAGCATATATCAATTATTATTACTCTCTCTCTCTCTCTCTCTCTCTCTCTCTCTCTCTCTCTCTCTCTCTCTCTCTCTCTCTCTGATTAACCCCAAAAGTTACATGCTGCTAAGGCGACGGGTTGCATGATTTTTTTTAATTTCTTTTTTGTTTTCCCTTTCTTTGTTTCCAATCTTTCCTGTAAATTCCTTCTGGGGATTTCGAAACCCAGCAAGGTTAATCACTTCCAACTTTTTCATGTACGGCAATTGCCGTACGGGAACGGAGGGTGGGGAGAGAGCCTTCTTCTTTTCTATCCTTTCCTTTGCCATCTCTACTAGAATTAAGTCCTGACCACCTCGTTTGGATCGTAAGGTCTGTGTGGCCAGTTTATCTATGTAAATCTATGTAAATATGTAAATCTAATCTCTCCAATCAAGGAAATAAAAAAGAAGGCAAAGAAATGTAAATTAAATGGCATGGTACGAAGACTTAAGACAGGTCGTATAGTCTAAACCGAACCACTGAAATAAATTATGCAATCCAGACTATGTGTGCAAGCGAAAATCTGCATTTTGTACGAAACTGGAAGAATTTCAAGGGAAAACCAGATCTGTACAAAAGGGATGGTGTTCATCTTTCAGACAAAGGAGTTGAGTATATAAGTGAAATATTAAACAAGACAGTTTATGATGCCCATGACAATATTGAGTTCACAATTCACGCATCTGAGTATTGACATAGTCTATCAGCCATATTATGAAAAATTAAAAACTAAAAAAAAAATTCTCGCTAAAGAAAAGGAGTTTGCGAAGCCAACTTTTCGAGTGCTTTAACCCGTTCAGTACCAGGGACGTCCTTTTCATCATCTTCTGGCAACAATTAGACAATTTTATTCAGCTTAGGAAGGATATCTAGCAATAATAAGATTTCAAACTATCTCAACCAACCCTTTAAACTACCACAGATCCTTCCTAAGCTGCATAATATCGTCTAAATACAGCAAGACAAAAATATAACACGTCGCTGGTACTCAAAGAGTTAAGATACTTAAGGGCTTTGACAGAGTAAACATCAGTGCACTGTTCACGATTAATAATAATGGTGCAAGCCGAAGTAATGGAATGAAATTAATTAGAAAAAAGGCATCCTTAGATGCACACAACATTTCTTCACATACAATGTGGTTAACCCCTCTTTGGCGGCGCCCGGCTATAGCCGGGCGAGAGAACCTAGGACTATGTGGCGGGGCCCGGTTATAGTCGCATGCAATTTTGAGCACGTAATGTGCTCTGAGAGAGAGCCGAGCGGTGGGAGGAGCGTAGGTTGCCTCATGACCGCTCGCCACCGTTGCGGCGGGCCTACTGACATGTACTCCACACTCTCTCCCTCGCTACACACGTAATTATGTAGCGAAATGACCGTATTTTAGCGATTTTGCCCTTCGCTTGCACGATCGTTGCAAGACAACCAGCCATCGTAGAAGGATGGTTCGGGTGTCATTGGAAAACTCAATTTACGCCCTTTCAGGGATAGATAACTGTATTATGCTCTGGCTCTTGTTTATGCATGAAAAAGAGCACGGAAACAACCCCATTTATGGTAAAAAAAAAACGCTGGGTGGCAGAGTGAATATACTCCACCACCCGCTCTTTGAGTGTTAAAGAGTGGAGTAGTTTACCAAGGGAGGTGTTGGACAGTAATTCTATTGATATGTTTAAGAACAGACTGGACGATCATCTAATGATGATTGGATGAATATGAATTAATCAGTAGGCATGTGTAATTTCATTTGCAAACTAATTTCTTCCTATACTATACAGTATACAAACTTTCCTTGTGGGCGTTTCCTGAACCATAAGGTTACACTTCATCCTATTTTCTGGTACGGCTTTTTAGCCGGAGGGAGCGAGCGGAGGATGGGGAGAGAGCTGACCTATTCTTCCACTACATACTGTCCCTGTCTAGTAGTATTAAGGCCGGACCACCTAGTTGGGACCGCAAGGTCTGTGTGGTCTGAGTATCTGTGTAACTGTGTAACTCTCTCTCACGTTCAGCATCTGTCCCTGTCACATTGGGAGAGGATGAAGAAATATCAATTATCATTATCCTCTCGCTCCTGTTTTTTTGTTTTATATTTCTAATTTTGTCATATCATGTATGTACTGAAAATTTACTTGATAAGGTAATAATATTACAAACAAGAAAAATAAAGGATAAAAATACATCTATCAAATACTGCAAACGCAAATCTAGAAAATAAAACCTGTACCAAAAATGGCATGACAATAATTACCATAATAATATAAACAATTATTGTTCAGAAAACCTGAATGTATAATAATTGTACCAAACAACAGAATACATACTGTGATAACTCAAATTAAACACCGTACCTTGTCAATTACACGGCTCAGGTGAGAATACCGATGACAAATCGTACACAAATTACAAC
>JBAKBP010025632.1:0-33044 GCA_037953745.1 Lithodes maja
CTTCTTCTTTTCGTCTTCTTCTTCGTCTTCTTTTTCTTAGTCCTTCTTTTCTTAGTCTTCTTTTTCTTCTTCTTCGTCTTCTGCTTCTTCTTCTTTCCTCGTCTTCTTCTTCTTCTTTCTCCCTTTTAGTCTTCTTCACAACTTCTAATTATGCAAAACATTGATAGGCAATATATAGGATTATCAATATACTGTATATGCTATTTACATGAATAAAAGGTTTGTCACATAGAGGAAATAAGTTGCATGTGAGAGACATCTGCCAAGCGCTGCGTGGATCAGTCGAGTTTCCCTTATTCTTGTGTGTGTGTGTGTTTTATTATATATATATATATAACCGGTACTGTATATATTTTACAATTGCCAGCCGTTATAAATAGCCTATACACCCCTTTGTACGTACAGTACCTTAGAGCCCTTAACCCATTCAGAACCGATGACGTCCTTTTCACTATATTATGGCAACTAGTAGACAATTGTATTCAGCTTACGAAGGACGTCTACCAGTTAAATGGCTACAGACTCCATCAATCCTTTTAGCTATCACAGATCATTCCTATGCTTCATAAATTTGATAAAGGCTTGCCAGCATTTGATGAAAATTACATTACCCGTACGTAATGGGTTAAAGCAAAATTTCGAATCATCTGGGATATGTGCTTGGTGTTTTTTTCCCGAGTTCGAATCCCGGGAGGACCATATGCTTTCATTAGTTTATTCAAGTACATTGGTGTTTGTAATGGATGATTAATGTTAAGAACGGGGTGTTACTTACATCATTAAGCCTTGTACTGCTTCGTTTGGTTCGTAACAGGTTCAAATGGGTGCGAAGCCTGTACTCTTGTTACAGTATACCTTAGCCTTTTTATATATTTATCTTCCTCTTCTTATTGTATTATCCTCTCTTCGTCTTTTCACACACACACACACTCTTCCCACACGCTCATAACCCCCTCCCACACAAGCGCATACACAACTCCTCTCGTATATATATATATATACACACACACACACACATACACAAACACACTCACACTCACATTCGTGCGCCCTCTCCCCCCCAACACACACACATACACACACTCACGCACACACCACTCCTCTCGTATATACTGTACACACTCCCCTTCCCCCCACACACTCCCACTCCCTGAACTGCCCTTTTGAAAATATGAATATATAGAGGCATAAAACCCAGCGATAAATACAGAGAACGTGACGTAATTCTAAGGGGGGAATATCTCTATGGGCTATCAACCTTCTTCAGGCTTTGAAAGCTTCGATCTGGCGGTAGTTTAATGGTCCTCAACCCATATATACATTGTGTGTGGAATCTTGTTGAAGTGTGTGTGTGGAGTCTTGTTGAAGTGTGTGTGTGTGTTTGTGTGTGTGTGTGAGAGTTTGAGAGAGAGAGAGAGAGAGAGAGAGAGAGAGAGAGAGAGAGAGAGAGAGAGAGGTTGGAGGGGGTGGGGGTGGGGGGATGAAATACTTGTCAGATAAGGTTGGATGAGGCTGTAATTTAATGGTGTCCTTAACCATATATATTGTGTGACTAGGCTTGTTGAAGTGTGTGTGTGTGAGAGAGAGAGAGAGAGAGAGAGAGAGAGAGAGGGAGGTTGGGGGGGGGGATGAAATACTGCTCAGATAAGGTTCGATGAGGCTGTAATTTAATGGTGTCTTTAACCCATATATATTGTGTGACTAGGCTTGTTAAAGTGTGTGTGTGTGAGAGAGAGAGAGAGAGAGAGAGAGAGAGAGAGAGAGAGAGAGAGAGAGAGAGAGATAGAGATAGATAGAGCGAGAGAGAGAGAGAGATAGAGATAGATAGATAGATAGAGCGAGAGAGAGAGAGAGAGAGAGAGAGCTAGATAGAGCGAGAGATAGAGCGAGAGAGGGGGTAAGAATGAATACAAGATAGAATATATAAAGTATATGAGTGGTCTGTGTTACGGCTGGGATCGGCAATACATATTCGGGATTCTTGATCGTAGGACAGAAATGGCTTATGTGACAACGACACGCTCGATTCCAGTCCCAAATACTATATGCTCCAGACAACAAAAGCACCAACGCCCTACAGAGTTATCGTCAATGGTAACGAGGTACCTTAACTCGGCGAAAGTGTACAACAGGGGTAGGCTATGAGGCTAAACTCCCTCAGACATTTATAGGTTACGTTATTACTAAAGAAATGCAATACTCTCAAGAAACTACGTTAATATTAAGCTCTAATAATGTAGAATAGAAGCAGGCTAAAGTATGACAGTGAAATGCTAAATGACAAATGTACACGCCTACTTGAAAGCGCGCCTACTTGAAAGCGCGTGCACTAGAATAACTGTCCCCTACTAACATGCACTAGCATGTAGCATACAAGATGTTCATGATCCAGTAGATACCTAATAATACACATGGAAGGAACATAAATAGTAGTCACTTATTATAATAATGAATCTATACTTGGAATAACTAAAAGGTTGCAGGCAACAGTACTGCGCCGGTAGCCTACTACCGCATAGGCTACTTCGCTTCTCTCACTCTGTCTCCCTCTGAGTCCGTATGCGCCCTACGCAATAGAACTCCGGACACAGCAGCAAAACGACAGTGCAGTTAATTGATACATGAAAGTATTAATAGTGTTGTCTTGTGTGTGAGTAATGTGTATTGTAAAGTGTTATATACATAAACTTAAAGAGAGCTGCAATGCATAGTAAAATAAAGATATCACCCACTCATCATCCCCATGTGTTCTAGCTAGCAGGCCAAGTCACAGGAACAACGAGTCCCAGCACCGAAAGCGAGAACCCAGGAAAAGACTGCAGAGAACACAAGGACAGATAAATTACGTTACTCTACTATACCGGCACTACGAGCGAGCTGTAGTCTCTGGTACTGCACTCGCTCCTGGCTCGGTAGGCAAATCAAGGCTAAGTCCTCGCCCCTCTCCAGACAACTCCTGGGCATGGTCGGGCTCTTACACATGGCACTAGTCTAGTCACAAATTGGATGATGAGCTGGGCATATAACTCGTGAACATGTAGAACGTTCACCAACTATCCTCATCAAGAAGATCGCCGTTCACATTAACCCCTTAAATCTAATACATGTAAATATATGCTTGTCCTAAGAGTAATACGAGAGGTGAGTGCTGAAACTCCTTTAGGACCTCAGGGAAGGTTATGCATTTAAATAGAGAGAAGAATGAAATGAGAGTAATGTCGTCAGAGAGAAAGAGTGCAACCGTGAGAAATTGGGAGAGAGGGCAAGGGATGTTAGAATCTCAAAGGTTCTAGGCAACCTGATCATGGAACACACAGCGAGCCTCCAGGCAATGTGCAGTACGACAACATGGGCAACCCAGGCAGCATAGGCAGGCGGCAATGGACTACCAACCCTGTCGCACCTAGCTATAAGCGCAAGGCTGCCAACCGGTCCATACGTCTGGCAACCACCACTCCGGCAGCGTGGCGCGTTGCTACCCTCTCGCTCTGAAAACTAACTCACTCTCTCTCTCTGAACTCCCATTGTCTTATCTATCAACTTCTCTATTGATACTACATATTAAATGGAAGGTCTCGACATGGCTTAAAACAAAACCCACCACTGGTTAGCACATGACGAGACCTTTGCAGAGATACAAAGAACATAGTTATACGTTGTCACACTCAATATAAGCAGCCAGCACGGTACAGCGGTACAGCGGTACCACACAGTGGCGGTACAGTGGAGTACCAAGGAGTACAATCAGGTTGCGTTGCCACGCACTGGGTGCGTCACAGCCCCCCCAAGATTTTAGATAATCGACCTTAGAAGCATTATCAAAATCTGACAGGCAACCAACCGACCTGCTACCCTTAGCTGCCACTAATTGCAAAAGGTGCACAACAACTGAAGTGTGAATTATACATAAAACACAATATCGCATGCATCATGCTACAACAATAAAGACTTACAAAACTAAAAAAAAAAAATTCTCGTTTATTTTATTGTTTTATAATCTTTTTGGACGGCGTTATGATAGCCTAATTTTACTCCTGCTCAACCCACACACCGTGCACGACTATCCTGGATCATCAACCCTCGATAGACAATCTGCTATCACGTTCTCACTCCCGGCAATATGCTGAATGTTGAGATTATACTCTTGGAGCATTAGGGACCACCTGGTCAACCGCATATTCCGATTGTGAAACTGATTTAGGAATTTCAAGGGATGATGGTCCGTATAAATCGTCACTACCGGGCCGTAGGCTGGAACATAAACTTCGAAATGTTTGAGCGACAAAACGATAGCAAGAAGCTCCTTCTCTATAGTCGAGTAATTCCTTTGTGCCGAATTAAACTTGCGAGAAAAGAAGCTCACTGGGTGTTCCAAGCCCTCGGAATCAGTCTGCAGTAACACTGCCCCGGCACCCACACCGCTGGCATCAGTCGCCAGCTGAAAACTCCTGGAGAAGTCTGGGGCTCTCAAAATCGGATGTGTACACAGCAGGTGCTTGACTAGGTCGAAAGCCCTCTGACACTCCGCAGCCCAACAGAACTTCACTGACTTCGACAGTAGATCAGTTAACGGTGCTAAGACAGTAGAGTATCCCCGGATGAAGCGCCTATAATAGCCTATCATACCTAGGAACCGCATGACCTGGCGCTTAGTGGTGGGCCTGGGAAACATATTGATAGCCTGTATCTTGCTCAGGGGGGGGCACACCCGGCCTAACCCGACCACGAAGCCAAGATACTGCACAGTAGCCTTTACAAACTCGCACTTCCTCAGGTTCACCACCAGCCCAGCATCGTGCAACTTCCCAAACAGGGTCTCTAAGTGCCTTAGGTGATTTTCAAAATCGTCATCATACACTATCACGTCATCAAGGTAGACCGTGCAGTTAGGGATTTCGTCACAAATATCGTTCATCAGGTTCTGAAACGTGGCAGGTGCGTTCTTAAGCCCATAAGGCATTACGTTACATTGGTAGGTCTTGCCATCTACCACAAAACCACAAACTTGCTTAGCTCGGTCCGACAGGGGTACTTGCCAGTAGCCTTTTACAAGATCAATTTTAGTAAGGTACTTTGCATTCCCTATCTTGTCCACGCTGTCGTCAACTCGAGGCAAAGGGTAAGGGTTGGTAGTGGTCAAGCCATTTAGCCTACGAAAATCTATGCAGAACCGCACCTTGCCGTCAGGTTTTGGCTGCAACGTGACGGGTGATGTCCACTTCACATAACCTTCAGTGATCATCCCTCTCTCAACCATGTACTTTAACTCCTCCCGTAAAGCTGGCAACTTTACCGGGGGCACACGGTAGGGCACTGACTTGAAGGGCACATTATCACCGACGTCCACGTCGTGCGTTACCTGAGTAGTGAGACCTGGGTGTTCGGCGAAAACAGAGGGGTATGACCTGAACAGGCCTAGGACAGCAGCACCCTGGTGCTCAGGCAGGTGACTTACAGCTTGCCTAGCCTCTTGTTCAGTATTCCCCGCCCACTGTTCCGCGGAAATGACACAGTCCCAGCTATCCTCCTCAGCAGCATGACTGTCCCCACCTCCTTCTCCACCCTGGCCGCTGCAGGCCAGCACAGGGACAGTGAGAGGCTCTGAGGGGCGTCTCACATACTCTTTCATGAGGTTAACATGACATAACTGATGTTTTTTTCTACGGTCAGGTGTTGCAACGAGATAATCAAGGTCGGACAGTTTCTTAGCCACCACATACGGCCCAATAAACTTGGCAGAAAGGGGGTGTCCAGGCAAAGGTAAAAGCAACATTACCTCCTGACCCACCGAAAACTCCCGAAGCTTCACCTTGGCGTCATACTGGTGCTTCATGACCGCCTGTGCATTAACCAAGTTATTACCTGCCGCTGCCATGCAACCTATAAGTCTCTCCCGGCTCTCAAGGATATATTTAAGTACAGACCCCGGCTTCTCTTCGCCCTCCCAGATCTCTTTCACCATACTTAAAGGTCCTCTCACATTATGGCCAAAGACTAGTTGATTTGGACTGAACCCCAGGCTCTCTCCTGGGACTTCACGTGCAGCGAACAGAACATACGGCAGACCCAAATCCCAATCAGTGTCATGTTCTGCACAGTAACAGCGTAGCATACTCTTCAGGGTCGAGTGCCACCGCTCCAAGACTCCCTGACTCTCGGGATGGTAGGCTGACGACACTACAGAACATATACCGTGCAACTGAAGGGTTTGCTTGAACAATTTGGATGTAAAATTGCTCCCCTGGTCTGACTGCACCTCACGTGGAAATCCATAACGGGAACAGAACAATAATAAGTTTTTAACAACTGCCTTTGCCGAGCCGTTTCTCATGGGGTATGCGTCCGGGTATCTCGTAGCCACATCCATGATTGTCAACAGGAATTTATTGCCACTACTAGTAGGCGGGAAAGGGCCAACCAAATCTACTACAACTTTGCTGAACGGAGGCCCGGTGACAGGTATGGGAAACAAAGGTGCCTTCGGGATTTTCTGGTTAGGCTTCCCCGTTGTCTGGCAGGTCGCACACCCAGCCACCCATGCACAGACATCAGCCTTGACCCCAGGCCACCAGAAAAACCTGCCCAATGCCGCCAATGTTTTTGTTACCCCCAAATGACCCGCCACCGGCACATCATGCGCCAGACACAATAAGGACTCTCTATACTTATTTGGAACAACCACCTGGTCTACTACCCTCGCACCGCCCTCCCACTTCGATTTGGGGTCTAGAAATCTGCGGTACAATATCCTGTTGAGCCTAAAGAAATCTCCCGGCTTCGCATCCCCATCTTCCTCCAACTCTATGGCACCATTGCTATAACGAGCTAGGCTAGCGTCTTGCAGCTGCTGCTCACTAATGTCCCTGGGCGTCAATGCATCAAGATGGTTTTGTAATAAGACATTACCCCGGCTAGTAGGCTCTACTGCCTTAGTGGCTCTCGCTACAGCTCTTGCCTCACGCGAAGTCTTACCCAACTCTGCCTTGTTACACACCATCTCTGGGCCAGAGTCAACTCCCGTGTTTATTATAGGTCCAAGTACCGAATCACCGAGAAGTGCAGCAGAATCAATGTCCCTTTTCCTGCCCTTAGCAACCTTCTCCTGATCCTTCCTCCACTGTCCCCGAGGTTGAGTGCTAGGCTGTGCAGGAGCCGCAGAGCGAGATCGGGTTACCACACAGGCCATCTTATCCTGTTGGCACCTCCCAACCCATTCCCGATTCTCACCATCCACGTCGGCCGCCCTCTCGGCAACGACTAAGGGTGGAGTCCCGGAAGTGGGCACCGCAAAGTCGTTGCCGAGAAGAAGGTCGACGCCCTCAACTGGCAAACACTCAACGATCCCTACATCCAGCTCCCTGCACACCTCTCCCACTCTCAACTCCAACCTCACAAGTGGGTATGACCTCGTAGCATTTATACCCTGCACCACAACAACTCTGGCCGCATTTATCGGTTTCCCTGTGAAGTTCCTCAACAAAGTTTGCGAAGCCCCCGTATCCCTCAGCAAGTCAACCCTCCGTAGTTCACTCCCCCAGCTCACAAACCCGTGCCCCCGATGGCTACAGAAAGTGTCCCGGACAGGTGTCGAGCCTTCCGTACGCTTCTTTACCGCGTGTGCCTCAGCTGCTGACAACCTACCCCGGGCAGTTGCTGCAGCCTTCAGAGACACACCGATACTGTGAACCAATGACACAATTTGGACACAACAAAGAAACTACCACCACAGTATATAAACAATACATAAGATCAGTAATGGAATACGCAAGCCCAGCCTGGGCTTCTAACCTAGCTGAAACACATCATAAGACCTTACAGACGATTCAAAACAAAGCCCTGAAGATCATTACAGGCTGCACAGCTACTGCACCCACAGATCATCTACATCAAGAAACCAAAATCCTCAAAGTCAAAGACCATCTGGACATGAGAGGCACTCAATTCCTGGCAGCAGCCTCCACGAACCAAGACCACCCACTAAACTACATGGCAACACACCCACAGACACCAAGAAATATCAAAACAACACCCAGCACACGGTATCACACACAATTATTGTCCTCTCTCCCTCCCTGCCCACCCCGAACCAACTTCCAGAAGCACATCCATACTCATATCTCTCGCCAATCCATCCACTCACTCACAGACAACACGCAGCTGCATGCACGACCTCCCGAAATCCATCCTTCCGAATCCTCCCTCCCTCGCGAGGACAGAGTCCACCTGGCCAGGCTGAGATGCGGACACCATCCAGCTCTCCTGAGTTATCAGAAGAGACTGGATGACTCCGTTGTCGACGCCTGCCCGGGATGTAACACAGCACCCCATACCATTAAACACATCATAGAAGACTGCATTTCACACAACCACTTACGCCAACAACACAACCTACACTCAATGAGAGCTCTGTGGGAAAGCCCGATCGTGGCCGTGGCCTTCCTCAGGGACTCGGGGCTGTTCGGCCAGGCAGCTTAGGGAACAACAACAACAACAACAACAACCAATGACACCGGCTTAGCGGGAGTGTTACTAGGGCACTCATGTGAATAATGGCCTAGCTTCTGACATTTGTAACATTTCACATCCCCAATGGGCTTCTTCCCTTGTGCGGGCGAAGAAGGGGCCTGACCTTTAGTAAACGGGAGAGGCTTGTGTTTGTAGGTGTTATTAGGTGCAATGCATTTAGTGTGGTTATGTGTGTCATAGGATTTGTTATTATCGAAAACTCTGGTGGGTGGGGTATAGCGCCCCTTCTGCCCTGACTCAGCCCTCTGAGCGGCACCGCAACCACGAATCAATGATAATCTGAGGTCTGCCATCTTGGCAGCCTCCTCTACTGTCTTGGGACATTTTTCCTTAATGTTCAGCGTTAGATCGGTTCCAGTACATTTGTAAAACTGTTCCAGATAGAAAAGTTGCTTAATTTCCTCAGCCGACTCTGCGTGCTCGGACCGAAACCAGTTATTACCTGCATCTGTTAAGTCCCGTGCGTGCTCCATAAAACTGACGTCGCTCTTCTTATTCACGCCACGGAACTTCAATCTATAAGTTTCGGGTTGCAGTTCGTAGGCCCGGAGCACAGCCTCCTTCACCAGTCCATACACTACACTCTCGTCCAGTGACAGTGCATCGTAGGCTTTCAACCCCTTACCCACTAGACGTGATGAAACTAATGCTGCCCATTTAACCTCCGGCCAGTCATACTCACGACACTTCTTTTCGAAACGAGCAAAAAACTCAGTCACTGCTGTCTCATCAAATGCGGGTACTAACTTAATTAAATGCGAAAGTGAGTCTGTAACCCGGTGCCCACCACCGAGATGACGCCCCGTGGTCTCTACTCTAGACTTCTCGACATCCATTTCAGCCTGGTACCTGGTTGCATCCTGATTGGCTTGGATTCTAGCAACCTCTATGCGTTCTATACTAGCCTGTTGTATCTGAGTCTCCTGCAGCTTAATCCGTTCTATACTAGCCTGTTGTATCTGAGTCTCCTGCAGCTTAAACTTAGCTAGTTCTAGCTGAAATAACATCTCAGGAGACAGGCCTGGGGGGGGAGAGCACAAAATGGGGGATCCACACCGAGACGTGTTTACGGGTAAGCCAGCTTGCCCTTGAGAACCCTCCTGCTGCATCGTGCTAAGACTCGCTGGCTGAGGGCCCAGCTCAGGGGTAGAGTGGAATGGAGGCTTGGAGGGAACCCCCCAAGACCCCACTCCACCCACCGCCCCATCGCCATCACCCAACAAACATGCCACCAAATTCTTCTTGGGCCAACTGTCAGGACAGTCCCGCCCCAAAACCGTGGCTAAACAGCGAAGACCGTAACAATCAATAGCCTGCAGGCGCTGTTCGGTCAAAGGTGTCTGCAAAAATGCCCGGGCATCCCTCTCTCCACTTATAACACTCCCCTCCCTAAACATCTGTTGTACTTGCTGGTTACTAGGCTGTACCGTGTTATCCTCCCCCGTAAATGATGAGTCATTAGACATAGTGCTGGTTATACAATTGCTGTTCATAAAAAAAAAGAAGTGCTTATTACTAATTGCAGTCTCGACTCACAAAATGTTAAAGATGCTTGAATGACTCTACTCTAGACACCCCCAACGAAACAATCTGCAAGTCCACCAATACAATAATGACACAATAAAAATTCCTCCAATATGCAAGAAAATTCTAGCCAGCTCTACTAGGTAGCATAGAATAGTTCTCCAAAAAACATGTGATAGGATACTACTGAATCTTGTGCAAGGTCGCCATTTTGTTACGGCTGGATCGGCAATACATATTCGGGATTCTTGATCGTAGGACAGAAATGGCTTATGTGACAACGACACGCTCGATTCCAGTCCCAAATACTATATGCTCCAGACAACAAAAGCACCAACGCCCTACAGAGTTATCGTCAATGGTAACGAGGTACCTTAACTCGGCGAAAGTGTACAACAGGGGTAGGCTATGAGGCTAAACTCCCTCAGACATTTATAGGTTACGTTATTACTAAAGAAATGAAATACTCAAGAAACTACGTTAATATTAAGCCTCTAATAATGTAGAATAGAAGCAGGCTAAAGGTATGACAGTGAAATGCTAAATGACAAATGTACACGCCTACTTGAAAGCGCGTGCACTAGAATAACTGTCCCCTACTAACATGCACTAGCATGTAGCATACAAGATGTTCATGATCCAGTAGATACCTAATAATACACATGGAAGGAACATAAATAGTAGTCACTTATTATAATAATGAATCTATACTTGGAATAACTAAAAGGTTGCAGGCAACAGTACTGCGCCGGTAGCCTACTACCGCATAGGCTACTTCGCTTCTCTCACTCTGTCTCCCCTCTGAGTCCGTATGCGCCCTACGCAATAGAACTCCGGACACAGCAGCAAAACGACAGTGCAGTTAATTGATACATGAAAGTATTAATAGTGTTGTCTTGTGTGTGAGTAATGTGTATTGTAAAGTGTTATATACATAAACTTAAAGAGAGCTGCAATGCATAGTAAAATAAAGATATCACCCACTCATCATCCCCATGTGTTCTAGCTAGCAGGCCAAGTCACAGGAACAACGAGTCCCAGCACCGAAAGCGAGAACCCAGGAAAAGACTGCAGAGAACACAAGGACAGATAAATTACGTTACTCTACTATACCGGCACTATGAGCGAGCTGTAGTCTCTGGTACTGCACTCGCTCCTGGCTCGGTAGGCAAATCAAGGCTAAGTCCTCGCCCCTCTACAGACAACTCCTGGGCATGGTCGGGCTCTTACACATGGCACTAGTCTAGTCACAAATTGGATGATGAGCTGGGCATATAACTCGTGAACATGTAGAACGTTCACCAACTATCCTCATCAAGAAGATCGCTGTTCACATTAACCCTTTAAATCTAATACATGTAAATATATGCTTGTCCTAAGAGTAATACGAGAGGTGAGTGCTGAAACTCCTTTAGGACCTCAAGGGAAGGTTATGCATTTAAATAGAGAGAAGAATGAAATGAGAGTAATGTCGTCAGAGAGAAAGAGTGCAACCGTGAGAAATTGGGAGAGAGGGCAAGGGATGTTAGAATCTCAAAGGTTCTAGGCAACCTGATCATGGAACACACAGCGAGCCTCCAGGCAATGTGCAGTACGACAACATGGGCAACCCAGGCAGCATAGGCAGGCGGCAATGGACTACCAACCCTGTCGCACCTAGCTATAAGCGCAAGGCTGCCAACCGGTCCATACGTCTGGCAACCACCACTCCGGCAGCGTGGCGCGTTGCTACCCTCTCGCTCTGAAAACTAACTCACTCTCTCTCTCTGAACTCCCATTGTCTTATCTATCAACTTCTCTATTGATACTACATATTAAATGGAAGGTCTCGACATGGCTTAAAACAAAACCCACCACTGGTTAGCACATGACGAGACCTTTGCAGAGATACAAAGAACATAGTTATACGTTGTCACAATCAATATAAGCAGCCAGCACGGTACAGCGGTACAGCGGTACCACACAGTGGCGGTACAGTGGAGTACCAAGGAGTACAATCAGGTTGCGTTGCCACGCACTGGGTGCGTCACATCTGTTACAATTGGCCAGCTACTATACTATTCATTAAAATATTGAACGAATTAGTACTTTATATTACCGTTACTTTCCTCACGTGCTTTAAGGTAAATCCCAGCCTCTGTTTTACCTCTTCAATTTAGTATCCATATATATAAATTTATATTAATTAGCAACATTTTACTGTAACTCACCCCCCAATATCATACACCACTCCCCTATATATTTTACTGTAACCCACTCCCCAATTATCATACACCACTCCCCTATATATTTTACTGTAACCCACTCTCCAATTATCATACACCACTCCCCTATATATTTTACTGTAACCCACTCTCCAATTATCATACACCACTCCCCTATATATTTTACTGTAACCCACTCTCCAATTATCATACACCACTCCCCTATATATTTTACTGTAACCCACTCTCCAATTATCATACACCACTCCCCTATATATTTTACTGTAACCCACTCTCCAATTATCATACACCACTCCCCTATATATTTTACTGTAACCCACTCCCCAATTATCATACACCACTCCCCTATATATTTTACTGTAACCCACTCCCCAATTATCATACACCACTCCCCTATATATTTTACTGTAACCCACTCTCCAATTATCATACACCACTCCCCTATATATTTTACTGTAACCCACTCTCCAATTATCATACACCACTCCCCTATATATTTTACTGTAACTCACTCCCCAATTTTCATACACCACTCCCCTATATATTTTACTGTAACCCACTCCCCAATTATCATACACCACTCCCCTATATATTTTACTGTAACCCACTCCCCAATTATCATACACCACTCCCCTATATATTTTTACATCACTCCTCAATGTATTATAAATAACTCCCAATTATTTTACGTCACTCCGCAAATATTATACATCACTTTCCAATTTATTATAAATCACTCCCAATTATTATATAACACTCCCCAATTATTATACATCACTCCCCAATGCATTATGGTACTCCCTATTTATTATACATCTCTCCCTATTTAATTATACATCACTCCCCAATTTACTATACATCCATCCCTAAATAATTATACATCACTTCATATTTATTATACATCACTGCCCAATTTATTCTACAACACTCCCTACTTATTATACATCACTGCCCAATTTATTATACAACACTCCCTAATTAATTATACATCACTCCCCAATTTATTATACTTCACTGCCCAATTATTATACATTACTGCCCAATTATTATACACCACTCCCCAATTTATTATACAACACTCCCTAATTAATTATACATCACTCCCCAATTTTGTATACACCACTCCCCACTTTATTATACAACACTCCCTAATTAATTATACACCACTCACCAATTTATTATATTACAATCATAATGTATTGCTTCCCAGTATCCTTTCCTATTTATTTTACCCAATTCCCAATTACGAATCAACAGGCGTATCCCTATTTGGTGTACCTTACTTTCCAATAGACCACACACTACTCCCTATTATTTACCTATTATCCCAGTTATTTTCCTCTACACCCATTTATTTTACCCCATTCCCTATTTATTTCAACCCTGCCTCCAATTTATTATACTGTACGCCGCGTCCCGTTTTCAGACCCCAAACTCCAATTTATAGCTCGATTTCCAGGTTTTTGCCTTTTTCCATTGACATTTGATCTATCCCTTTTTGAGTTGGGTGTGGTTTCCAGAGAGAGAGAGAGAGAGAGAGAGAGAGAGAGAGAGAGAGAGAGAGAGAGAGAGAGAGAGAGAGAGAGAGAGAGCGCGACCGAGAGGCGTCGAAACATCTGTGTTCGTATAAAATGATGGTATACAACAATTTGCGAAATACATTGGTGTATTATATACCATATGCTCTATATATATATATATATATATAGTGAGAGAGCGAGAGCAAGAGCGAGAGAGAGAAACAGAGAGAGAGAGAGACAGTATGTGTGTGAGTCATACGTCCGACACCACCACCCTGACTCTGAACGATGGCGAGGAAAACATCTCGTTCCGGATGCTGGACTGATCGCGTTTTTCCTCTCAATATCCCACCTTTTTCCCGATTTATTTATTGTAGTGGATATCTTTTCCTTTAGCATTTCCTACTCTTTTATCGCGATTTATATATTGTGATTTAGCTCCGGTAGATTTTTGTCTTTACTATTTCCTTCTCTTTACCACTATATATTAATTATATTGCATTTACCCCGTCGTCAGTTATTTATATATTTATTTTTAATGTTGGAACCCCGATTTACTCATTCGTATTTATATTATTTTATTTCTATATTTTTATCAGTATATATTTCTTTATGCGATCTTTTTGTGAACTTTATTTCTTTTTGTTAATCCCACGAGGATTGTATGCTTTTCTTTAATTTCATTTGGGGGTAATTGGTGTTAAGAACGAAACTAATTAATATATTTAGGTAAAAGAACAATTGAATTGCAATGTCGGATCCTTTTCAGATTTGTGCCCCATTCCTTGTTCTTCCCTTTCTCGCTTAAACATTATTATTTTATTATATTATCATATTATAATAATCGTACTCATGTGCTTAACCCTTTTAACTGTCTTGGTGGTATGATGGTTTGAGCGTGTACGGTAAGTTCTGTATGTGGTGTCCTGGGTTCGAATCCTCGGAGGTTCATATGCTTTATTTAATTATATTTTGGGGTTATTGGTATGAAGAAAGATGTTGATTAATAACTAGGGCCAATTCTAAACGATTTACGGTAGGGAGTTCATGCGGTCTGGTTAAGGGGTTAGTGCTTGGTTTTTGGTCTATATATTTATTTATTTATATATTTTTTTAGTTTCCTCGCTAGACCTCCAAGCTTAGAAAAACACCCCTTAGACCCCCTTTCAAGATATATTTATACATTTTTCGGTAGAAAAATTTCCCGGGCGAAGGCTGGTTCCTTCTAAAATTAGAGGCTCGCTATCGTTCGCCAGGAAAAAATCGACACCTAAAGGGCACGAAAGGTTTAAATATTGAAAAGAAAAAAATGAGGCGAAATCGCCAAACTAACGGAACGAACGTCTTAAAACCTCAAAAACTAATATGCTAAACATGAGGGAGAAAGGCGTCCAGAAAAAGCGAGTAGTACCCCCTTAAACACTATACAAAATAAACCGATTGAGGTAGGAGGTTTGAGGAATTGTGGTGCGTGAATAAGAATGTGACTGTGTGTGTGAGAGAGAGAGAGAGAGAGAGTGAGAGTGTGTTTATAACGGGGCAGAAACAGATTAACACACGCTATATATAGAACAGCAACATGTGAGAGTGACAGCTTTTTTATATACGGTAGCCTACAGCCTATACAGAATGGCGTACAGAATACTCTAAAAATAGAAAGGTATAATTAAGGTATATAAGATAATTGGGCATATTGATAGTAATATACTTTTCTACTCTTATATTAAACGAGTATATAACTGCCAATATACAGTATATAAACTCGATCAAGGTATATGATTATGAACTTGTTTTATTTATCCTTTTCATAGCCTACCGGTACCCACATTTATTTATTTATTATATTTTAAGAAAGCTGGATGTGATGGAGATGAGCTGCTTGAGGAGTATGTGTGGAGTTACTCGTAGAGACGGATTGAGGAATGAAGAGATACGTAGGAGAGTGGGGCAGCAGGAACATTTGTCAGCAGGAGAGTGGGGCAGCAGGAACATTTGTCAGCAGGAGAGTGGGGCAACAGGAACATTTGTCAGTCAGAGTGGACAGAAGGGTGCTGAACTGGTATGGTCATGTTGAACGAATGGGAGATGAAAGGCTTACAAAGAGAATATGTAAGTCAGATACAAGGGGAGATAGAAGGGCAGGAAGACCCCCATTGAGATGGAGAGACTGTGTAAGTCTGTAAGACGAGCTTTGGATGATAAAGGAATGACTATAGATCAGGCAAAGGAAGTGGTAATAAACAGGAATGAATGGAGAATGCTTGTGAATAGTTAAGTGAACACGTGGTCATTTGGGGGAAAGGGTCGGGCGCAAATTGGACTAGATAATAGTCCATCAGGCACCTGGCCCGGGGAGACAATTAATATAAAGGGTGCGTCTGAAAGTGTGGTAGGCGGGCTTGTGGCTTTGGCTCCGCTGCATGTCTGCCTGCCGAGATCGGAGCCTCTCCGGGTGGTCGGGGGCCGGGGGAGTGCTGGAGCGACCTTAGTGACCCTGGTCTCTGGGTGTTCTCCTGGGTGACCTAGATGTGTGTGAATTTTGTGTTTTGTCTGCGTTTGTTCGTTGTTCTGTCTTGTGTTTTCCCTGTTCTTTCTGTCTTGAGTCGGCCACCCCCAAGAAAATAAAAACAAAAACATAATAAACTAGAGTAAAATAGAAAATAAAAATAAAAAAAGGAAAAGTGGGGATTGGGCCTGAGCATATACTGTACATACATGCATATACATATGTATTTATTATTATTATTTTATTATTATTATTATTATTATTATTATTATTATTATTATTTTGTTTTTGTTTTTGTGTATGGCCATTTACCGTATATATATATACTGTATATGTATGCGGTGTAGGGCAGTTTAATTGTATAGGCTATATCCTTGCTCCTAATGGTGTCCTTCGTTCATGAGAAATTTATTAACTTATAGATGGAAACTGAATTACTGATTTGGATATTTGGATTAAATGTTGCAATTTATCAGACCGGTTTGTCTTGTCTGTCTGTTTTCGTGTATTTCTGTGTGTATGTTGTCTGTCGGGACTTTAACTGTATGTCTGTGTGTGCCTCTATGTCTACCGTACATGTATATACAGTATGTCTGTCTGTCTCTGCCTTACTGTATATTTGTCTAATTGTATGTCTGTCTGTCTTTCTGCTTGTATGACTGTCTTTCCGTCTGTCTGTCTGTGTCTTTACCTGCCTTCCTGATTGATCGTGTCAATCGCTCTACAGACAGTAATTGTTTTCGTGTCTGTCTTTCTCTGTCTTACTGTCTGTTTGTGTCTGTCTGTCCCTCTGCCGTACTGTCTGTGTCTGTCTGTCCCTCTGCCGTACTGTCTGTCTCTGCCGTACTGTCTGTTTGTGTCTGTCATTCTCTCTGCCTTACTGTCTGTTTGTGTCTGTCTGTCCCTCTGCCGTACTGTCTCTTTGTGTCTGTCTGTCCCTCTGCCGTACTGTCTGTTTGTGTCTGTCTTTCTCTCTGCCGTACTGTCTGTTTGTGTCTGTCTGTCCCTCTGCCGTACTGTCTGTTTATGTCTGTCTCTTCATTAGCCTACCTGTCCCTTTGACCTTTCCTCAAATTCGCATGAACTCTTATGATGTTAAATGAGAGCAGATCTCGTTAACGTCGGTGAGAGAGAGAGAGAGAGAGAGAGTACAAAGGAGTACAAAGGAGTACAAAGGAGTACAAAGGAAATCAAGCAACAACAGATCCAGTGACCCTTCTAGGTTGCTTGTCCTCCAAAACACTGAGGATCAAGTGTCCAAACAGTGGTTTAGAGTGGGTAAGGGAACATTGGAAAGGGAATTACTGCCCTGGAACTAATGTCCGTGGCAGGATTAGGAAGTTAGTAGGGGACAGATGGGTTAGTAACTGAGGGGGGGATAAAATAAAGTTATTCATTTACAAACGCAGTCAGTCGCGGGTTTGATGCGAGATATTTGTCTAGGCGGAGTTTAAATGAATCAACGGTGATGCAGTCTATAACGTTTCGGGGAAGCCCATTCCACAAGTTGACAACTCGATTGAAGAAGAAATTCTTAGATTCGTGCGAGTTAAAAGATTTACCAATAATTTTGCAACCGTTTCCCCGCGTGTAATTAGATTGGTCGATAGTGAAGTACTTACTACAGTTCATATTGTCGATGCCTTTGATGATTTTGAACACTTGAATTAAGTCGCCTCTTAATCTGCGCTGGGTTAAAGGAAATAGATTTAATTCTCTAAGACGCTCTTCGTATGGTTTGTTCTTTAGGCTAGGTATCATTTTGGTAACTCTACGTTGAACTCGTTCTAGCTTGTTTATATCTTTTTGGTAATAAGGGCACCAGGATTGAACGCAGTATTCCAGAAGAGGGCGGACTAAGGAATTGTAAAGGGTTAGGATAACTTCTTTGGATTTATGCTCAAATGACCTGCCTATAAAGCCAATTATTTTGTTTGCCTTCTTAACAACTTCTGAACATTGTTGACTCGGTTTTAGGTTACTCGATATTGTTACTCCCAGATCGGTTTCTCTGTTTACATTCTTAAGCTGAGTGCCATTCATCGAATAGTTTGCTTTCTCATTTAGGTATCCGATATGTAGTACTTTACATTTATCCGCATTGAAACTCATTTGCCAAATTTGGGCCCAACATGACAATTTATCTAGATTGTGTTGCATATCGTCAACTTGTTCTTTTGAGAGTACGCTATTTGCAATTTTTGTATCGTCAGCAAATTTTGAGATTGTACAGGTGAGACCCTCATCTATGTCGTTGATGTAAATTAGAAAGAGAATTGGTCCTAGTACCGATCCCTGGGGTACCCCGCTACTTACATTGGTCCATTTTGATGCCTTACCGTTTATGACTACTCTTTGCTTTCTGTCGCTGAGCCAATTTTCTATCCATTTCAACACACCGTCTTGTATTCCATGCGCTTTTAGTTTTAGCAGTAAACGTTTGTGGGGAACTTTGTCAAAGGCCTTTTGAAAATCAAGGTATATAATATCTACAGCTTTACTCTCATCGTAGAGGTTGAGGATATCGTGGAAGAAGTCTAAGAGGTTTGTTAAACAGGAACGTTTTTTACGAAAGCCGTGTTGAGTATCTTTAAGTATGTTATTTTCCTCTAAGTGATTTACGAGTCTGTCTCTTATGACCGTTTCTAGCATTTTACATACAACTGAGGTTAAGCTAATTGGACGATAGTTACTGGATAGGGATTTGCTGCCTTTTTTGAATATCGGTGTTACGTTGGCTAGCTTCCACTGATCGGGCATAGTTCCAGACTGCAAGGATTTATTGAATAGTAATGTCAGTGGTTTAGAGAGCTCATCCTTAGCTTCCTTTAGAACTCTAGGCGAGATTGTATCAGGTCCAGGCGTTTTATTTACCTTGAGTTTATCTAAACAATTCAATACTTCTCTCTCTGTAACGGTGATATTGCTTAAAACATCTGAATTATCAATCTGAATCGGCGATGGTGTAGGGATATCACTGAGGTCTTCTGTTGTAAAAACTGATGCAAAGAAGGTATTGAGGGCATTACTCATTTGTTCTTCGTCTTTGGTGTATTCTCCATTTTCATCGACTAACGGTCCAACAGTTGAAGTAACTACTTTTTTCTTTCTGATATAACTATAGAATTCTTTCGGGTTTGTTTTACTTTGATTCGCAATATGTAACTCTAAGGTCTTTTTACTTTGCTTAATTAACTTTTTGGCTTTGCGTCGTAGCTCTACAAATTTCAGCCGTTCTTCGTCATTTTGTGAGGATTTTAATCTATCATTAGCAAATTTTTTAGCAAGCAGGCAGTTTGAAATATCTTTATTCCACCATTTGGGCTTATTATTATGGCCTGGACGCCGAGTTTTCGATGGTATGCAGTCTTGCACTGCTTTTAGGTAAGTGGCTTCGAATAACTTCCAAGATGTATTTATGTCGTTATTGTGAATTAAAAAGCTCCAGTCAGTTTCTTTAAACATAGCTCTAAGTTTAGGAAAGTTTGCTTTCTTGAAATTAGGGACTTTTTCGATGCTACTATTTGGTTCGTTACTAGTAAAGTTTAAAGTGAAAGTTATCGTATGATGGTCGCTGTTACTGAATTCATCACCAACATTCAAATTCTCTATTAATTCTTCTTTTGTTGCAAGTACAATGTCAAGAACGTTATTACCACGGGTCGGCGTTCCAACAAATTGATAAAGCGAACTCTCTTGCAAGTTCGTATACAAGTCATGTCCGGAGTGTGAAGTAAGAGTATCGCCCCACTTGGTCACAGGTAAATTAAAGTCACCAAAAATTACGGTATCTTGTGAGTTACTTACATCTGCAATTTGTTCGTAAATTTCTCGGTCAGTTTGCACTGATTGAGCTGGAGGTCTGTATATTAATGCAAGTATTATTTTGGTACCTTTATTATTCTTTATTAGCACAAAAGATGCGTCGACGTTCACAATTTGAGGTTTTGACAAGAGGGTAGGGTTAAGACTTTCTTTGATATAAAGTAAAACGCCACCTCCATTTCGATTTATTCGGCTTTTCTCAAACATTACATAACCGGGAAGTGAATACTCTGCTAAAAAGTCTCTATCTTCTGTATTGAGCCAAGATTCTGTTATGCCAATCACATCATAATTTTCTGTAAACACTAGCTCCTCTAAATCTGAAAATTTATTGCGTATGCTACGAGCGTTTGCATAGAAAACCTTTAAATTTGTTATTTTAGAACTCACGGAACGCGCTTTAATAATATTTTTGGTTCTTGTCGGATCTACATTTATGTTCATGGCTGTCCTCGGTCCTCGCTGTCTCCGGTCCTTATCGCTGGTGGTCCTCGGTTGCCTCTGTGTTTTTCTTGGCGTTGGATGATTTATGTCACTGCTGCTTCTTCTCGGATGGCGTTTTTTGATCCATGGCTGCGGACTGCTTCGTGTAGGAGACGACCCATGCGTGCTGAACCCACAGGGTTTAGATGAGTGCCATCCTTGCGGAACAGAGAGAGAGAGAGAGAGAGAGAGAGAGAGAGAGAGAGAGAGAGAGAGAGAGATAGGTTATTATATGTTAGGTGTACATAGATCAAGGCACGAGTATAAAAGTCTGAACTAATGAGAAAGCAACTCCGGAGGGAGCTCGAAGATAAAAGGGAAGAAGATAACGAGATAACGTTGTATTTCTATCTATCTATCTTTATCTCTCTCTCCTATCTATCTATCTATCTTTATCTCTCTCTCCTATCTATCTATCTCTATCTCTCTCTATCTATCTATCTATCTATCTATCTATCTATCTATATCTCTCTCTCTCTCTCTCTCTATCTATCTATCTATCTATCTATCTATCTATCTATATATCTCTCTCTCTCTCTCTCTCTCTCTCTCTCTCTCTCTCTATCTCTATCTATCGATCGATCGATCGTTCGCATATAATTAGATATTTTTATATCAAATAAAAAAAGAGAGAGAGGTACGTATGGACACATTTGTAGGTAGTAGGGGTAGGCAGCCCCGCCCAGGGAAGTACTACCGCCAAGGTTTCGGGAGACTCGGGGAATAGCCTGAATTCCATTTTCTCTCCCAGGCCTTGGTGGCTGGATACACATCTTTCTGCCTCACACATCAGGGGTATCAGGAAAAGCCTTTTTATATAACATACACATCCAACTTCACGACATTGCCCTACATCGCTATCCTCTATCCATAAAACACTACTCTTTCCACTACATATCATACATGTAACACCATACACCTTACCCAATAAATATGGCAGTACAATTGTTAAGAGCAAACCTGGTGGTCCCTCGGATATCCACCCCCGGCAGGGTTGGGTCATTGACACAGGGCCCTCCCGGTCGTCATCTTGCGACTGTGTCAAGAGCATTGCAACGTCCCAAAGCTGCTCGTCGGTGCAGCTTTTTCTTTAGCAATATAAGGGGACTTCACTCTAACATCAATTCTGTACACCAATTTCTTCAAGCAGAATCCCCTACTCTCCTTTTTTTGACAGAGACTCAAGTAACATCCACATCTGACACGTCTAGATTTAATTTTCCAGGTTATCAACTGCTCCAAAATTTCAGACCTAAAGGAGGTGTATGTTGCTTCGCAAAATCTGAAATTGCCCTGGAGGAGGTTACTAGTTTCAATTGTCCCTATTTTGATTATTCTATATACAAATTAATTTCTGCTGGTAAATTTAAATACATATGTTGCATCTACCGTTCCCCAAATACTCCTCCAGAGCAAAGTCTTTTTGATTCTCTGTCCTCACAACTCAGTGTCCTCAACTAAAATGCTTCTTCTGAAATCACTGTGTTGGGTGATTTTAATGTCCATAATGTTGAATGGCTCAATCATTCAGCCAGGACTGATGATGCTGGTCTTGAATGTGAGCTATTTGCAGACTCATTTAATCTCACTCAACTAAGTCAACCAACCCACCCGTGTACCAGATAATCCTAATCATAATTCCCACCTACTGGACTTATTTTTAACAACCAATTCAGAAAATTATGATGTTACAGTGAGGTCCCCGCTTGGATCTTCAGAAGTGATCACTGTCTGATACAGCCCACCTGTCTATCACCTACCACACCTTCCCACTCTGAACCTGTTTTGGTGACTAAATGGCATTACGATAGGGCAGACTGGGAGGGTCTTCAAGGTTTCTTTATTGATATTCCCTGGACCTCTTTCTTTTCTAATGATGCACACTCCACCTTGAGCCACATACAAGATTTTGTAAACATTGGAATGGAAACTTTTATTCCTCATCAAAAGTACATTAAAAGATTAATTCACCTAAATGGTTTGACCATAATTGTGCTAGAGTAACTGAACAAAAAGCAATAGCCTGCAATGCATACACAAGATCACTAACACATGAAGCCTTTAATTACTTTAGAAACATCAGAAATTATGCCAAAACTGTATTAAACCTAACTAATTCAAACTTTCTCCACAAGCAGGCAAATAAACTTCTAAATAATCCAAATGATAACAAAATATTTTGGTCTACTCTTAACTCATTCAAATCCAACTTCACAACTGCTTCATCCATTCCACCATTAAAATCTCCGACTGGCAATCTTGTAAGTGACCCACGAGGTAAAGCTAACCTTCTTGCGGATATTTTCTCCACCAACTCAACCTTAGATGAAATAAATCAAGATGTCCCTGTACTTAATTTTAATTCGCCTGAAATTCCCTCACTTAAGATCCACACCAGACATGTCAAAACTATTTTGCAGAATCTCTCGGTAGATAAGGCTCCTGGTCCAGATGAAATTCCTCCAATAGTACTTAAGAATTGCTCCTTGGTGCTTGCTCCTGTATTGGCAAAATTTGTCCGTCTATGTACTCATACCTCATGCTTCCCAGTACCCTGGAAAGAAGCAAACATCCATCCAGTTCCTAAAAAAGGTGCCTCTTCAGATCCATCAAACTACAGACCAATAGCTATAACTTCCACTCTTGGTAAAGTCTTTGAAATTATATTAAATAATCACATAATTAAGCATCTTGAGAATAATAAATTAATCAGTGATAGGCAATATGGTTTTAGACGATGTCGATCAACTGCAGACATTCTTTGCCTTCTTACGCATCAAATCAACCAAGCTACAGACCAACATGGTGAAACACATACAATAGCACTGGATATATCAAAGGCATTTGATAGAGTCTGGCATCAATCCTTATTGTCGAAGATGTCACACTACGGCCTTGCATCATTAGTTCCACTAATTTCTTCTTATCTTCATAACAGAAAAATATGTGTAATGGTAGATGGCCTTTATTCTCAATTTCACTCAATAAATGCTGGTGTTCCCCAGGGATCAGTTTTGGCCCCAACTCTGTTCCTCATTCATATCAATGATCTCATATCTACCACTCATAATCCAATACATTCCTATGCAGATGATTCAACACTCCACAGTTCCTTCACATTTACCAATTCTTTCACCCAACCCGATCTTATAAATTCAAAAATAAGCACTGCAATTTCTCTGAACCAGGACCTTTCTAGAATTGAAGAATGGGGACAAAAGAATCTAGTTTCCTTTAATGCACAGAAAACCAAGTACATTCAATTTTCTAACAGACAGAATCTCACTGACTCCCATATATTTCTTAATGATGTAAATATTCCCACTTCCCCTAGTATTGACATTCTCGGTGTAACATTAACTACTAACTTGAGCTGGACACATTATGTTAGAAGCATTGCTAAGAATGCCTCTAAAAAACTGGGACTCCTGTACAGAGTTCGAGAATTCTTCACTGACGAGCAGTTGGCCGTAATATATAAAAGTCATGTGCGTTCTCAGATGGATTACTGTTCACCTCTGTGGAGTGGAAGTGGAGTGGTTGCATTGAGGCAGTTGGACAAAATTCAAAATAAAGCTATTAGATTAATCAATAACCCTGCAATCACACAGGACCTTCCTACATTATCCATACGAAGAAACGTTGCATCCCTTGCATTATTCTACAGATATTTTCACAGCAATTGTTCCGAGGAACTTGCTTCAATTGTGCCGCCTCTCCACATCTTTCCCCGTAGAACTAGGGCAGCTGAGAGCGCCCATGAATTTACACTTTCTCCTCCACAATGCAGAACTTCTGCTTATCAAAATTCATTTATCCCTAGAACTACTACTCTTTGGAATTAACTTCCCTCGAATTGCTTTCCACAAACTTACAATCTACAAATGTTTAAATCCAGTTGTTACAAACATTTTATGGAGGATGCCTTTAGGCACATGGACCTTTTTGTTTTATCTGTGTTTTTCCTTCCTCCGTTCATTGTCTCTTAAAAAACAAAACAAAACACATTAAACTACAGATACTGAGTATAGGTAGGCATATAATAAACACAAAGACACAGTGAGAGCAATAATTTGATAAACAAGAGGGGAATTGGGGGAAACGAGGGAATAAGACACCTAAGAGTTGATAGTTAGAGAGAAGTAGAGAACGTGATAAAGGGTAAGTGAGGGAGAGCGGAGAAGTGGAGGGGAGTGCGAGTTAATTACAGTACAGGACCACTGACTTACAGATAAACATTCAGTGAGAGAGATGATATTATGGTTCTAAAAGGGGGATCACATAATTATAATAGAAACCGAATGAATTATATTATTGAGAGCAGGAAATAAGTTAAGGTAGAAAGAAACCTGTAATATATATATATATATATATATATTTAAACTAATGGAGAGTTGGTTTAAGAATATATAACATACTGACAGCATATTCATCACATAAACAATCTAATTTTTAAGTTCAATGATCTAACACTAACTGACTGACTGACTTACCAACCTGCTGACTGGACCAGCTGCTGACGCCTGACTGATATATGACTGACTTAATGTACAGATAGTCGACAGTATGAGGCTGACAAAACACAGACACCGGTACAATCACGCAAGTACAAAACCTACACGCAAACACACGCACACACACACGCGCACATACACACACACACACACACACACACACACACACACACACACAGCCCGTAGCCTAGTAGGTAGAGCTCTCGTCTCACACACGAGGGGTCGGGGGTTCAATCCCAGACCGGGCGGAGACAAATTGGGCTTGTCTCCTTTCATGTGTTAGCCTCAGTTCACCTAGCTGTAAATAGGTACCTGGAATAAGTGGACGACGTTGTGACGTCCCATCTGGGGTTGGCAAAAATGGTACAAGGCGAGATGGGTATCATATGGTTCACCTAAGCTGATGGCTACCTAAGCCTTCGGGCGAGACGGTACCGTCTATAGTGAGAATGGTACCATACAGATCCACCCTAAGCCTTCGTTTCCGATGTCGCCAATTGGCTAAATACAGACTACACACACATCCACAGCCATTCCAACAGTACATAAAACACTTAACATGCATTTCACGCAATACATTCCCAGTTAAGGAGGCGCGATAATAATGAGCTTAGCTCGCATTGCGTGGATTCCCCTTGACGAACAAGTAACTGAGTAACACACACACACACACACACACACACACACACACACACACACACACACAGCCCGTAGCCTAGTAGGTAGCGCTCTCGTCTCACACACGAGGGGTCGCGGGTTCAATCCCCCGGCCGGGCGGAGACAAATTGGGCTTGTCTCCTTTCATGTGTTAGCCTCAGTTCACCTAGCTGTAAATAGGTACCTGGAATAAGTGGACGATGTTGTGACGTCCCATCTGGGGTTGGCAAAAATGGTACAAGGCGAGATGGGTATCATATGGTTCACCTAAGCTGATGGCTACCTAAGCCTTCGGGCGAGACGGTACCGTCTATAGTGAGAATGGTACCATACAGATTCACCCTAAACCTTCGTTTCCGATGTCGCCAATTGGCTAAAAATACAGACTACACACACATCCACAGCCATTCCAACGATACATATAACACCTACACATATAGGAGGCGGGAAATAACGAGCATGCTCACTCCCGCAATACAACTAGAGTAAGTACAACTAGAGTAAGTAAACACACACACACACACACGCACACACACACATCTCCAACCAACCCCTACCCAGTTTATTTTGCTGTATTACCGTACTTTGTGTTAGGTAATAAATAACATTTCTCATATTACTAACCTTTCTTAATCTAACATACTAGCTACACACCTCAACTTCAACTGATACTAAAGGATTAAGTTTATTAATGGTCATGCAAACACATTTCGTGGTCGCATATTTTGCTCTGCTTTTTCTCTCATACCAGAAAAGGGCTTCTCAACCGTTATATAATTTCAATAGTCCTTAGAACGGTATAAGGTATAGAACTGTGTTGGTGGTGTAATGGTTTAGATGCTTATGTTCTGGGTGTGGTGTCCCGAGTTTGAATCCAGGGAGGACCATATGCTTTCATTAGTTTATTCATTTAGATTGGGGTTTGTAATGGATGATCAATGTTAAGAACTGGGTGTTCATTAATTGTTAAATATTTCCCGGGGGGAAAAAATTATCCTCCCAATGACAAGTAACATTTCTTTGGGGCTTCTACTAATTTTACGAGTGAAGGACATAATACATAAATAGATATAAATTAATATATATGTAGATAACTTAGATAGTTAGATAAAGACAAATACCCATAGAAAATAGACCATCTAAACTACTCATAATATCCGCATTCACTTCTGATCGTCTCCACTTGCTTTGCCGTCCCTCCCCTCTCCCCCACCGTCCCTCCCCTCTCCCCCACCCCCCCACCACTTCACCTATCCCATCACTCCTCTTCTCTCACCATTTCCTCCCCTATTCCACCTTCCTTCTTTCCCTTACCGGTATGTCCTCTTTCACTCTCCTAAAACACCTCAATCGCCATTTCCCCTTCCCCTCTCTCCCATTACCCCTCTTCTCCCTATCCACGTGTGTCCCCTTCTCACTGCCCCAATAACCTCTTCTTCTCCCCCCACCCCACTTTCCTCACCCTTTAAAACCCCCAATCACTTCTTGCCCTCCCCCCCCCACTTCCCTCCACCCTTAAAACCCCCAATCCCCTCTCCCCCTCCCACTTCCCTCCCCCCTGGTGGTGACAATGCCCGTCAATCACCCCCCAATTATGCACTTCCGTCCGTCGCCCATTATTCACCACGCCCCCTCATCAGCCCCCCCCCCCACACGCTCCTCACGCCCCCTCATCAGCCTCCCCATATTTTGGTATGTCTTGACGTATATATATTTTTTCACTTTGTTTGTGTGTAGCCCAAGTGGGGTGGTGGTATTTGCTTGCAAGCGTGCCTTGCTGTTTATATGTGTGTGTGTATGGTTTTTTGTTTATATAGATACCACAGCTAGCTATCTTTATCTCTTTATCAACAACACTATATATATATATATATATATATATATATATATATATATATATATATATATATATAGTAAGTTAGGATCGTTTGCTCAATTTACAATTCCTTTTCTTTTGTAATAAAAATGGCTTTATTACTAAGCATCAAAATATAACTTAATGTAGTTACATTTTGCGATTGGATATTTCATGTATCTAAACAAAATAGTTTTAATACAATTTTTGACCACCAAATTATATTTTTGTCAATTTATGATGGACTTAGAAGCATTTTTGGGATACTCCAACACAGTATTACAGTTTTTGTTCGACTAAGAAAAGACCTGTTGTATATTCCTATGTCCTCTTTTATTTTATGGATATCAGTGAACTCTCCAACTCTTATCATAATTATCAGGATTTGTTATTGAATTAGCTCTTGAAAAATCCGTGAAAATAGAACTTAGCCAAAAAGAAACTCCGATGTTCTTTATTACGTGCACATCTGTTGTGGGATAGGAATATGAAGATTTTGCTTTCTGAGTAATTGAAAAAATTATCACAACCTATTTATATTTATTCAACAATTACATTTTGTTGATTTAATCGCATAAGAATAATACACATAATAAAATAAACTGCTGTAGAACATTAATTAAACAAACACTGCTTCTTCGATCACTACAGTATTATATATATACAGTATATATAATATACATATATATATATATATATATATATATATATATACTATATATAAAGTGGTGTTGTTATGTTTTTGGAATATTCGTCTGTGGGCTCAACAGTCAATCAAACCTGTATTTAAAAACCTTAGGATGAAGGAGAGAGAGAGAGAGAGAGAGAGAGAGAGAGAGAGAGAGAGAGAGAGAGAGAGAGAGAGAGAGAGAGAGAGAACTAGTTGTTACGGTATATTGTTGTAGCATTCCTCTGTGGGACCAACATTCAATCAAGTCTGTACCTAGATGAAGGTCTGTATGTCTGTGTGGTGGTCACAGGCTGATTGGGATAGCGCTCGCTTTCTCTCTCTCTCTCTCTCGACAATATGAACTGTAATAAGTACTTTACGATCGATCAATCAAACTACACCTGGGGAAATGGTTGCAAACTCATTGGTAAACCTTGTAACTCACACGAGTAAGAATTTCTTCTTCAATCGAGTTGTGAACTTGTGGAATGGGTTTCCTTGAGATGTTATAGATTGTAGCACCGTTGATTCCTTTAAACATCGCCTAGACAAACCCATCATCTTAAACCCGCGACTGACTGCATTTGTAAATGAATTAATATTTTCTTGGATACATCGAAAATAACTTGTAGCTGTGTTATGTTATTTAACTAAATTGTCCCATGCTAACATCTCCTAACCCTGCCAGGGACATTGTTCTTAGGGCAGTGCTTCCCTTTCCAATTGTCCCTTACCCACTCTGAACCACTGTTGGACACTTTTGAACAGCAGTGATTTAGAGGACAAGCAACCTCGAGGGGTCGCAAAATCTGTTGTTGCTTGATTTCCCTTGTACTCCTTTGTACTCTCTCTCATTGTTCATGGTATTATCCTTCTTTGTCTTCCATATTACTGTTCACTCCTGCTTGTCATTCATAGCATTACTATTTTTGTGTGATTAATTTTCATCAATATAATATAATCTTTATATCCCTCTCTCTCTCCTGTCCCATCGTGTATTCAATCCAGTCTCTCTCTCCTCTGTTGTCTTCTGGTTTATTCAATTACCGTTCTCTTCCTCTCTCCCTCCCTCTCCATCTGTGTGTGTGTTTGTACTGTATATATATATATATATATTGCCTGAGGCCGTGATCCCCGAAGGGTTGGCCACCTCTGTACCCAGTCAGTCGACGCCCCTCCTCCCAACCAGCACCGCCTTCATCCATATACTTCCTCACTCCATCCTTCCACCTCTCCTTCGGTGCACCTCTCCCTCTCTGTCCTTCCACCTCGCTCTGGTACACCCTCTTAGTCATTCTCTCGCTTTCCATACGTTCCATATGGCCGAACCATCTCAAGTTGTTCCTTTTCACACTTTCCAGCAGATCTACCTCCACACCACACCTCCTTCTTATTTCCTCATTCGTCTGTCTATCCCTCCATGTAACTCCGCACGCACTTCTTAAGCAACTCATTTCCACCGCTCTCACTCTTGATCCGAGTCTCTTCCCGAACGTCCATGCTTCGCTTCCGTAAGTTAGTGTCTGAATTGCCACACTGTCTTGCAAGGACTTCTTCACTTCCATACTGACCACCCTATTTCTTGTTACTGCTCTCAACGTTCCTACAACCCTCTTCCCCTGTTACACCCTCTCCTATCCATTTCTCCGTTCTCACTCTCACTCTCTCAATCACTACCCTACTGTACACCTTCCTTACTACTCTTAAAAGACATATTCCTTGGTGGTTACCACACACTCCTCTTTCCCCTTATATAGGGGGACTATTATGCCAGTCTTCCAGTCATCGGGTGCACTCCCCTTCTCCCATGCTATTTTGCACATTTTCCATACCCATTCTATCACTATCTCACCACCATACCTCAACATTTACCCACACACTCCATCTGTTCCTGGTGCTTTCCCCAACTTCACTCTTTTCATGGCTTCCCACACTTCTGACCTGATCCCCACCTCCTCCTCCACCACTACTCCTTTTCTCCCTCCCATACCCCATCCAACTATGTTTGCTGGCTCTTCATTCCTTACATTTAGCAACTTGTTGAAGTACTCCCTCCATCTTTCGACTCTCTCTTGCTTCTCGGCTAGCATTCTCCCATTCTTATCTTTCACACCCTTACTGTTTCCCTTGCTACCTTCCCTAACTTTCTTGGCTGCTTTCCAGAACAGTTTCTTACACTCCATCCATTTTAGACTCAGATTCCTTCCAAATTCCTCATCTACTCTTCTCTTACTTTCCTTCACTACTCTCTTCACTCTCTTTCTCTCCACGTACCTTGCTCGTTTCTGCCTCTCCAAATCTTCATTTCCTCTACTACCCAACCAGTCTCTGTACGCTTTCTTCTTGTCTTCCACAGCAATTTTTACCTCTTCTGTCCACCATGCTGTACCTTTCACTCCCCTCTCTCTTCTCCTCACTCCACAAACCTCACATGCTGCACAGATCTCTTCCTTAAACACCTTGCTCATCTCCTCCACTTCCTCCATATCTTCCAGGTCGAACCCACCTAGTCGTCTTTCAACTGCTCTCCTGTACTCTTCTCTGATTTCCTCCTCCTGTAGCCTCTCCACCCTCCTCACCATTCCGCCTTCCTCTCGCCTCCCTCCAGCTCTCCTCACCCACTTCTTTTGTATCCTAATTTTAGCTACTACTACATAATGATCAGACAGACCCCCTCCAATACCCCTATACACCCTAGCATCCAGCACAGATTTCTTCATTCGTTCATCCACACATATATAATCAGTCAGTGACTTTCGTTCCACCACTGTCTTATCCTTATCCTTCATCCTCCGCACCACTTTCCATGTGTACCTGTGTATCATTCTGTGTCGGAAGAAGGTGTTGGCTATCCACAGCCTCCTACCCACACATACGTCCACAAGTGCATTACCATTCCCATTCACCTCTGACCACCCTCCCACTACTCCCATCAACTTTCCTATCACCCACCTTACCATTCATATCCCCAATCAGAAATATTCTTTCGTTCTTGTCAAATTTCTATTTCTTGTCCAGGCACGCCTCCACATTCACCACATTCACTCCTCTTTCTCTCTTACAAGTTTATCCTCTGTCGGAGCATACACACACACACAATCACCCACATTTGTATTCCTACTTTCATTCTCACCCACACAATCCTTGAACCCACAGACCCATATTATCTTACACGCTCCTTCCATTTGTTACTTACAAACAAACATGCACCTTCTCTCGCTGCTCCCTCACTCACTCCAGCACACACACCCATTCCACACTCCCACTCTGTACTCCCACATCTGTACCCTTCCATTTGGTCTCCGTCATTCCACATACATCCAGCCTGGCATTCACTAACACTTCCATAACCTCTCTCTTTGTGCCATCATTCGTGCCACTCCCTCTAACGTAACCTTATATAATCGTAGCCAAATATAACTTTCACTAACCTAACCTTGACGTGTTAACCTTAATTGTCATCGAAATCAATATCTTAACTTAGCCTAATTTGACTTACGGTAACAATAACCTAACATCAGCTAACCTGACCAAATAGAGGTATATTAACTTAACTTCATATTTTGCAGGAAACAACTCGATTACGGGCGAACAAAATTAAGTACGGTCGCGCTAATAAGTCATGTCCCGGCTGCCATTACGTTTGGCTTGTTATGTGCTTTATTAATGTCTGTAATGTTGAATGGGGTGGGTGAGTGTAGGAACATGATTGTATATTTCACTCGATATGAAGAAATGAAGCTTGGATATTGCTGATACCAATTATTGACTAAAACATACTTGGTGCCGAGACATCACTTATTAGCGCGACTGTACCATTATTTTACTAGAATGGCTATTGGTAACTCGCCGTAGGTCTTGAGTTTAGGGCTGTTCAAGCAGTTCATACTGCCCGGTGTATTGGAAGCAGCGGGCGAGGTTTTATGGCCGCCCGGGGTGGTGCTTGCTGGAGAGGAGGTGCACACTTAAAGAACAGTTTTAAACATATTTTCATGTTAAGGGGAGGTATTTTTTTCTGGATCCCCTTCTCTCATGGTTAGCTCCATTAGTCATGAAATTTTAAGAAGTTGATCCATTAGGTCTAGTTTGGCAATTTTAAGACCTTTCGGCCCATTTCTGTCAATATTAAGACCTTTCGTGCCATTGAGGTGTCAGATGTTTCCTGGCGAGCAATAGAGAGTCTATTTTAGGAGGAACCGGCCGCCGGTACTTTTTTTCTACCGAAAAATGTACGAATTTATTTCGAAAGGTGAGGGGGGGGGGGGGGTTATAAAGTGTACTCACCTAATTGTACTCACCTAATTGTAGTATACAGGATTTGAGCCTAAGCTCGTGTTGTCCTGTCTCTCTCTCTACATTTATCCAATTTTGCTTTAAAAGTTTGGATATTTGTGTGTGTGTGTGTGTGTGTGTGTTTAGCTTGATAGAGGGCTAGGGAGCAAACTAAAATCCCCCCCCCCCCCCCTTAAGGTTTCTATATGGCCGAATGTTGGTTGATCATGGCCAATTAATCAAATAGTCACAGTTGTGTAAGTTAGTTATTCTGGTAACCATTTATCTGATTAGTGGTTTAGTCCATTCACTAATACAATAAGTTTAGCAGTCAGTTAGTCAGTCAGTCAGTCATATGTTAAAGTCATTATATTATCAGCAAAGAAGTGGCGTATTGACATTTCATCCATTCACTTAATCACATAGCTCATTCACACGTTGATCATAGTTACATAGGCCGTTCACAC
>JBAKBP010025633.1:0-33044 GCA_037953745.1 Lithodes maja
AAGGAGGAGGCGGTTGAGGGGTAAGGGGCAGTGTAGAGGGGACGGGATGAATGTCAGCTGAAACGGTAAGAGGCGGGGGACGAGAAGAATCGAGAAAGGCTCGAATCTTGGGAATGGACTCAAAGGACATGTTTAAGACAGAGGGAGGGCGAAGGCAGGAAGACGAAGAAAGAGATGGAGAGGAGGAGGAAGGAGGGGTGGAGGAAGGAGGCAACCTCTTTTTCTTCTTCTCACCGGGACTCGGACTCCGGACATTACGGTGGAAGTCCCTGCGTTTAGAAGAGGAGTGGGGAGAGGGAGAACGGGAGGTACGGGAAGGAATTTTGGAAATCCGTTTGGTAGAGACAGGAGACCGGAAGGAAAGGGAACCACGAGACGAGGGAGGAGGAGAACGAGAGGAAGGCTTGGGATGGGACCGCTGGCGGGTGGGGCGTTGAGCCAAACCAGAAGAGGGGCGAGGGCGAGGAGAGGAAGTGGAAGGAGAGGAAACGGAAGTAGGAGTAGAAGAGTCAAGCACAGAGAAAGAGTTAGACAAAGGGATAGAAGACGAAGAGACAGTAATAGGAGGAGTGGAGACAGAAGAAACCGAAGGCGTAGAAGTAAGGGAAGAAGGGACAGAGAGCGGAACACAGGAAGTAGAGGAAGAGGAGGACGAGGACAAGGGAAGCGGAAAGGAGGGAGTGGAAGAAGAGACGGGAGGGTGAGAGATAAGTGCAGAAATCGGACGAGGTGAGAAGCCCAGGCGAAGAGCTTCCTTACGGGCAGCAGAGTGAGTAAGGCCTTGTTTTGCTTTAAGAATTGTAACTTCAGATTCAAATTTGTAAACGGGGCAATCATGGGAATAGGCAGGATGGGAGGCTTTACAGTTGAGGCAGCAGGGGGTCGTAGACGGGCATTCATCAGCAATATGGCCAGGTCGCGCACAGTACGGGCATGTAGGATAGTCGGGGTTGAGAGAGCGACAGTATTTCACGGGATGGCCAAAACGCCAGCAACCCCTGCACTGCTGAGGGCGGGGAAGGGATTCTAAGACGTCGATGCGAGTACCACCGACAATAACGTGAGAAGGGAGAATATTACCATCGAACGTTATTTTAGCGATATTAGAGGGATAGCGGCGATTGTGGCGAGGTTGGATGGTGTAACAGACAATATTAATTACAACATGGTCTTGAGCAACAACGGCCTTCCCAATAAGGTCGGCACAATCTTTGAAGTCCCGATCACCGAGTTGGATATAAGAAGGGATCAGGACAGTACCTGTGCACGAGTTCATTCTTTGGTCTTTAAAAGCAGGGATGGGAGTACCGTTGGGATCTGCAAAGGCCGCCATAGCAGCAGCCTGACTCTCGTTTTGCACTGTAACTAGACGGGAATGATCATGACGAGAGTGGAAAGTGACATCCTTGCCCACCCTCTGAAGGAGACTGAGGTGGAACAGAAGGTCATCTCCGGCAAGAGGGGCTGAGGCGGGGATAGAAAAGAATTTAACAAAATCGGCAGGGGCAAAGAGATCGGAGAGAGGAAGAATAGAAGAACGAGGGCGAGCAGAAGAAGAAACTGAAGTAGATGGAACCGAAGGCGAAGGAACTGAAGAAGAAGAAAAAGAAGGAGAATATGGTTCGAAAGTGACGATGTGAGATGAGGAAGCAATGGAGGAAGGAAGAGTGGCAGACGCAGTAGAAGGGATAGCAAACGACGGAAGAGAAGAGGGCGGAACTGGCGGAGCGGGGAGGGATATGGAAGAGGAAGCTGGAGAAGAAAGAACAGGCTGAACTAATGAAGAATCGGAAAGAGAGGTGACACACTCCACGTCTACCAAAGTCGAAGCCGAGGAAGGCGCCGGAGAGCGGTCAATGAGGAGAGAGTCAGAGGTTTGAGCTGGTACGGTACGAGTAGGTACGGATGCGTCTAGGGCGGAAGCCCCAGAGAGTTGAGAAAGGTCAGGTGGAGAGTCCGTGAGATCGCGTGGGACGGGGACAGGGTGCGCCTTAGCTTGGTCCGGGGTAGTGGGGTTGTATGGACGGACCATGATGACCCAAGTTGTTTTTACTATTCTAATTTCGGTTTGTCGGAAAACGAAAAAGGAAAGAAAAACTAACCAAGGGGAAGAAAAAGAAAGAAAAAGAAAAGAAAAACAGAAACAAAGCAAAAATAAAGAGCGTACCAGAAGAGCTAACAGAGCCCCCCCGTCGCGAGGCAGGAAGCTCCGACCCCCACACCGACGGCACAAACAGGGGCAGGTCCTAGGGGGTTCATCCCCATACCCTACCCCCCTAGACAAGGGGGGATAGCACCACTACGTACAGAGAGGCCTAGCTTAGGCAAAACCGCTATACTGGGACTGAGGGCAAAATGAATTGCAAACATCCCCAATCTGTACGTAATGGAGGGCAGCCGGACAGAAGCCAGGAAACCCACCAGGAAGGTAGACCGGACCCCCGGAAACCGAGACCGGGCCTCACTGATGGGCGGTCCATGGAGCGACAGCAAGGGCGACCGCGCCGCCGCCCCCGGTACCAACCCCCACGTGCAGTGAGCTAGCTGCCACTGCCCCTGTAAACGGGTAGGAGTCAGAACTCCCCACTCAGCGAGGGAAGGCGTCTAGAGCCTAGCCGACACAATTTAGTGAAAAAGGAGGAGGAAACCCTCCGCAAAGCGAGGTCAAAATCGGGAACCAGAAAAACGCCGTCACCGGAAGGTTCCGCTTATCCCAAAGACGACGGGGGGGTACTTCGTCCACGACGCCGCTGTAATCCCTGCTCCGAAGAGTGGATGACAGCGACCCCGCTTCGAGCCCCGCCACCACGACAAGGTGGCCCCCCAATGGCGGGGTAAATGGAGACAACTAGAAAACCAGTTAGTGGCAAATAACACCGGAGAAGCAAATACTAATACGAGAGAGCTTTTTGAACTTTGCGATTTTTTGTTTAGTCTTACTCAACATATTGCTGAACCCACACGGGAAAAACAATATCTTAGACCTGGTCTTCACTAACAACGATTCTCTAGTACACAGCATTAACATATCGGACACAACATACTCAGATCATAAATTAATTGAGATCAAAACAACCTTAGAAAGTGTAGAGACAACCTCAGAATCGAGAACAAAAACCGGCCCCTTCAGTAAATTTAACTTCAATAACAAAAACATTAGGTGGGAAGAAGTAAATCAAGAAATGGAGGAAATAGACTGGGAAGATTTAATGAATAACCTGACACCAGCAGAATGTCTAGTTTTAACCCGGGAACTGCGGGAAGACTCTTAATAGTTCCCCCGGTGGACTGCGGGAAAGACTTGAGAGTCAGGGGGGAAAAAAATCAATTTAAAACCGAAAAAAACAAAAAAACAAATTTTTTATTTTTTTATTTTTCTTATTTTTTTTGCCCCTGGGCCATGCCAAATATCACAACTCCACCTCCCCTCCTTCAGTTATCACCTATTTTCCCTGTTATTCCCTTTAACTGTGGTCTATTTTTGTGCTAACATTAGCGAATTGGTAGCAGGGCGTTGTCATCACTGTCAGCAAGCGAGTGCAAGAGAGAGAGAGAGAGAGAGAGAGTATCGATCGACAGTCTCTCTCCAGAGGTGGAGGAAAGTGGCGGGCTGGGAGATTGCCTCAGCCATACATTGTATAACTCCCGGCCTGTATCGCCGATTTTGACTCATCCAAATGCTGTTTCCACTTGTTTTATTGTTGTAACAGGTTAATACCTTTATAATCAACCTATAATAGGCGCATATGGATAAGTATTAATGCTATTTATGGTAAAATAAATATTTTAGTGATGGGAACAGCTCAAATACGTCGGCACAGTAGTGTGGTGTCTCATACCCCCCATGCGCACTTCAGAGGTTAATAACAGAAACCATGACCCAAATCTGTAGCCACCATATACCTGCAAGACAAACAAAACGAAGAAGCAAACAAGATCGGGAAAGGAGGAGGCTGTACAGAAGAAGAAAATTACTCGCACAAAGACGCACACATCAAAATCTACAGGATAGGCAAAAGGCCGAAATAGATAGAGAAATTGTGGAAATTGAACAAAGGCTAAGAATATCATATGAACTACAACATATGGAAGAGGAGAGGAAAGCTATTGCAGGTATAAAGGAAAATTCCAAATACTTCTTTTCATACGCCAAACAAAAGGCTAATACAACATCAAACATCGGCCCACTGAGCAAAGGGGATGGCTCTTTCACAGGGGACAAAAAGGAAATGAGCGAACTCTTAACCTGGGAACTGCGGGAAGACTCTTTAGAGTTCGGCCGGCGGACTGCGGGAAGACTCTCTGGAGTAAGTAAAACTAAAAATCAACTTTTTACATCGAAAAAAATTTTTTTTTTTATTTTTTTTTTTTTTTTTTTTTTTTTTTTTTTTGGCCCCTGGGCCATGCAAAATCTCAGTCCTCTACCTCCCCTCCTTCCCCACTTTCCTCCTATTCCTCAGTTATCACCTATTTTCCCTATTATTCCCTTATTCTGAGGTATATTTTCGTGCTAACATTAGCGAGTTGCAAGCAGGGTGTTGTCATCACTGATGGCCATCGAGTGCAAGAGAGAGAGAGAGAGTATCGATCGACTGTGTCTCAGTGGCCTTGGGGGAAATTGGCGGGAAAGGAGTTTGCCTCACCCATAGATTATACAACTCGCGGGCTATATCTCCGATTTTGACCATCCAAACGCTGTTTTCACTCGTTTTATTGTTGTTTCAGGTTAATACCTTTATAATCAACCCATAATAGGCGCATATGGATAATTATTAATGCTATTAATGGTACAATGAATATTTTAGTGACGAAAAACCTCAAATACGTCAGCACAGGGGGACGTTTTCATTTACCCCCGTGCGCACTTCAGAGGTTAAGCAGGCAGTATGAAATGGCATTCAGTGAGCCTGATGAAACAAAAGCCATCAGAGACCAAAATATATTTTTCATGGAAACCTCTCTCACGGAAACCCCCCAGATGCTGGATATTGATTTCGGTCCAAAAGACATAGAAGAGGCCATTTCCAACATGCCATCCCACTCGGCACCAGGCCCGGACTCATGGAATTCGATCCTAATGAAGAAATGTAAGGAAAACTTCTCAAAACCCCTGGCTATAATGTGGAGAAGGAGTCTAGACACTGGTGACATACCAGACAGCTTGAAAAATGCAATAATTGCCCCACTGCATAAAGATGGGAGTAAAGCACTACCAAAAAACTACCGCCCGGTAGCTCTAACCTCTCACATCATTAAAGTTTTCGAGTGAGTCCTGCGAAGCAAAATTTCAACATTCATAGAGGCAAATGAACTACACAACACCGGTCAACATGGGTTCAGAGCGGGAAGATCATGTCTCTCACAACTTTTGGAACACTATGACAAAATTCTTAATGCGCTAGAAGAAAAGAAAAACGTGGATGTCATTTACACCGATTTTGCTAAGGCATTTGATAAATGTGACCATGGTATAATAGCCCACAAACTGAAAGCAAAAGGTATAACTGGGAAAATCGGACTGTGGATATATAATTTCCTCGTAAACCGAAAACAATCAGTAGCAGTAAACCAAGTCACATCTGAGCCTTCGGATGTCAAAAGCTCAGTGCCCCAAGGAACAGTGCTAGCGCCCCTTCTGTTCCTCATACTAATTTGCGACATATACCAACACCAGACACAGTACGGTGTCGTCTTTGCTGATGACACAAAATTAAGCAAGATAGTAAACACACAAGAGGACACGGGCCGACTGCAGGAAGACATGAATGTAGTGTTCCAGTGGACCAGGGAAAACAACATGCAATTCAATGAAGAAAAATTCCAATTACGGAGATAATAATGGTGTTAAAGAAATTACAAATTACTTAACAGAATCTAACCACATAATAGAACGGAAAGACAGTGTGAAAGACCTTGGGGTATTAATGTCTGAAAATATGGGTTTCAAAGTACATAACCAGGTCAAAGTGGCGGCTGCGAAACGTCTAACGGGTTGGATTCTGCGTACTTTTAAAACACGCGGTGAATTACCTATGATAACGCTCTTCAAATCTCTAGTGCTACCGCGGCTTGAATACTGTAGCGTATTAACATCCCCATACAAAGCAGGTGAAATAAATGACGTAGAGTGTGTACAAAGAAATTTCACTTCGATAAAACAGCTACACTATTGGGAGCGTTTAAGAGCACTGAATCTGTACTCACTGGAACGTAGAAGAGAACGTTACCTAATAATATACACGTGGAAAATCGCAGAGGGTTTAGTACCAAACCTGCATACTCCGATAGTCATGAAATTCAGTGATGGGAGAGGCTGGGAATGCGAAATCCCCCGGATGAATAACAGGGGTGCTATGGGCTCTCTGCGAGAGGGCTGGTTATCACAGAGGCCCACGTCTCTTCAACAAACTCCCACGGCAAGTAAGAGACATGAGGGACATCTCGTTAGACAACTTCAAGAGAGCCCTAGATGTCGAACTGCAAAAAGTGCCAGACGAGCCCATCCTCGCAAGGGAGCGAGCTGTCGCTTCAAACAGTATACTGTACCAAATCACCACCCATAACGAGGGGCATCGCGCTCCTTGGTGCCGCTAGAAGAGTGGCGAACACATCAAAAGGTATCAAAAGGTAAGGTATTCTAGTCATCTCTCTTCCTTCCAACACTAAGTCTTGTACTACACCATCTCATCAGAGGTTTTCCTCTCCCGCTACCTCCCCTTGTATCCGACTCACATACTACTCTTTGAAAGCCTTTCATCTCCCATTCACTAAACATGTCCATACCAGCGCAGCATCCTTCTGTCCACTCTGGTCCACTATCCTATGTACCTCTTCATTCCTCAATCTGTCTCTACGCGTCACTCTACACATACTCCTCAAGCAGTTCAGCTCCCTCACATATAACTTTCTTCTCTCTTGTGCTTTCAGAGCCCATGTTTCAGCCCCATACATCACTGTTGGTACAATTATCCCTGGATACATTGCACTTTTAGCTTTCATTCCGAGATTTCTCACATTTAACATACAGTCGACGCTCGATTTAACGGACCCCGATACAACGGATTTCGGATTTAACGGACAAAGTCCGTAGCCGGACAACCTGTCCGGCCAACGGACAAAAGTCCGTTAGTAGAAAATATGTCCGGTAGGTGGCGGGCGGGTCACCACAGCAACCATTGTTGTCATTGTTTAAAGCTCAGTTCCCGCCTAGCCACGAGTCCGCTCAGGTCCGCCCGTGCTAATATATTCCATATCTTGCATTTACCTACTTAAAATGCCTCCAAAAGTGTTGAAACGTAAGCGTGTGAACTTAAGTGTAGCTCAGAAACTAGAGTTGCTGAGCAAGTTGGATAGTGGCAAGTCAGTGGCTTATATATGCGAGGAATATGGAATCAAGATAACCAGGAGTTTACTGGGTTCGACGGGTTCGAGGCCAGGGACTTCCACAGGTTACTACGGGATGCTGGAGAAAATGATGTGACAGAGGATGATGTTCGAGTCTGGTTGGACGAGAATGAAGATGATCCCGGGTATGAGGTCCTCTCTACCGAAGAAATAGCTAGCCAGGTAACTGTGGGGGAGACAGTGGACTCTAGCGATGAAGAGGATGAGATACCGAGCCGCAAAACCAAGCTCTCCACCCTACGCACGTACATTGATGCTCTGATTGACTACAGTGAATACAGCGACCAACCGGAGGCCCGTGGATACTATGGGAACCTGCGCATGTTCCGAGAGTTAATCATACGTGACCAGCATCAAGGAGGGAGGCAGGGGAAAATCAGCAGCTTCTTTGCCCCTCGACATCCTGCACAGTCAACCCCTACTACAGAGCCCCAGCCTGGCCCTAGTGGTCACGTAGAGCCCCAGCCTGGCCCTAGTGGTCACGCAGAGCCCCAGCCTGGCCCTAGTGGTCACTCAGAGCCCCAGCCTGGCCCTAGTGGTCACTCAGAGCCCCAGCCTGGCCCTAGTGGTCACGTAGAGCCCCAGCCTGGCCCTAGTGGTCACGTAGAGCCCCAGCCTGGCCCTAGTGGTCACTCAGAGCCCCAGCCTGGCCCTAGAGTTGACCCGGTTGCCAGCTCGGACTCGGACTCTGAGTAACCACTCAGAGTCTTCTGATGTACATATCCTGTAAATACATACATAATAGATTAAGGTAAGAAAAACACTTTGGTTTTGTCTTTTTGTATGAAAGAACATTTTTATTAAAAAATAACTGTATTTGTATGTGCAATATGTAAGGAAAGACTTAAAAACACCCGGAAAGTTAAAAATCTTCATTTTCGAAGCATATTAGGGGAAAATTGGCGATTTTCGAGAGCGATTTTCCAGCAACGGTCATTTCCCAGCAACGGACTGGGTCTCCCCCCCAGTAGTCCGTTAAATCGAGCGTCGACTGTACTTCGCATTGCTCCGAAAACTCTGTCTTACCTCCATTTCCACACCTGTGTCCCTGCTTATCACTCCTAAATATTTAAAACACTCCAGTATTTCCCCATCCAGATTTACCCTACAAGCATCTCTATTACACACCATCACTTTACTTTTATTGACATTCACCCTCAGCTTCCTCCTCCCACACCAAATTCTTTGACTACTCGCTGCAGTTTCTCATCAGCAAACTGCAACTGATTTAACTCCCAACCTCCACCATTCTTACCATCTAAACTCAATCCACTACCCATAGTTCTTATTTTTACCTCCCTCACACCATCCATATATACATTTTAAACAAGTATATAGATATACTGTAAAGTATATGTTCATTGTTTACACTATTCTCTTCGTGAGGTGCCGAATTTTAGAACTGGGCTCCATTGGGAACTGCTATAGGCTACAGATGACCTAGTTCTTTTTGCAGATAAATGCACATACAGTAAACCCTCGCTACGTCGGACCTCTAAATGTCGGAAACCCGTACTTGCCAGACCGGCAACGGCCTCCCGGATACGTACTTCCGTTTTTCGGACATTTCCGTCATCGTTCCGACAGCCTCTAACAGTGTCGAAAGATTCTATCAGTTTTCGGAAAAATAAGGGCAAATGTCCGTCATAACTGTCCAATGTACGTCGTCTGATATCTCGTATGTTCCCGAGATGTGTCCGACAGTCTCGAAAGTGTCAGGTGACGCGCTCCCGTCCCCGAAACATAAGGGTGAATGTCCGTCAAAACGGAGATCCGTTGGAGCGCCGGTATAAAGGCTAGGCTCCGCTTGGACGAGGCGCGTCAGTACGATATACCTGTTGTGTTACACATCTCCGCGTATATTCCCGTTTATCATGCCTCCCAAAGCATAAGGTGACCTCGATATCACTTGAGATGGAGAAGGGGAGTGAGGTGGAGAAGTGGAGTGAGGTGGGGGACAGTGAATGGACTGGTTTTCAATGAAGGGGTGAGTGTTGTTCCTTACTTATTGTTCCATATTAACTACAGTACTGTATGTGCCATTATATTAGTACAGGTATATTGAAATCTAGGGTACGAATAGGGTAGCCTCTGTTTTCTAGGTTGATGCCAAGGTTGCATTTATTCCGTTGTCCTAGTTGCATGAAGTTTGCTACTGTTTCCCGGTTAACGGCCAGCTCGGCCTCCGGCTGAAGTTTGTACCCGTTTCACTATTCCTTATTCGTCGGATTTTTCCTCTTTCAGGCCAAAAAAAATTCCTCTTTTTAGATCGGACATTTCGGACTGGGTGTCCCCCCCAATTAGTCCGAAATAGCGAGGGTTTACTGTATGCTGAGGCCAAATTCAATAGCTGGAAGGAGGGCATGGCTAATAAAGGATTCAGAGTAAATATTTATAAAACAAGGTCATGCTCAGTGGAATATGGCAAATACAGAAAGTAGGACACACAGTAAGATAGGAGTGATGATCCTGTGGCTGTGAACTTTAGATATGAGACATTGGAGCTGGTGGACAAGTTTTGTTACCTAGGAGATACCATCTCTGCCGGTGGTGGGGCCGAGGCTGCCACTGTCGCTAGAATTAGATGTGGCTGGGGGAAGTTCAGAGAACTGCTGTCAATTCTGACCATGAAAAGAGTGCCTCTCTCCCTGAAGGGAAAGGTGTATGCCTCATGTGTTAGAAGTGCAATGACATATGCCTCAGAAACATGGGCCGTTAATGTAGAGGATGTAGACAGAATGGAACGTAATGATCCTTAACAGGGTTGCCTGGAACGCCGCCATTAGGACAAGAGACTGAAACTGCACGTATGTGTGGTACACTCAGTCTTAAAATGTTATGTACAGTCAGGCCCCCCAATACGCGATTCCACAATTCGCGAAAACCCTAATACACGAGTGACCCCTCGAAAATAACATTAATTAATTAAACATTAATTACGCGAGGTGGTACCACAATACACGAATCGAGAGCTAAGAAGGGGCCAAATCCGCTATTCCCGCTTGATACGCGAGCACGTCTACGTTTCGCGAGGCCCAGGAGTAGCTCTGAAAAAAGAAGACGGGCATACGCCTGCCTTCCCTCCCGCTTACCCTCCCTCCCTCCCTCCCACAGTCCCGCTCAAGCGCTCATAGCCGTGCGGAGTGACCAAACGTTTGTAGTGCCTGCCACTTTTTTCGCCATGCCACGCCAATATAAGAAGATAACACACAAAATGAAGGTGGAAGTGTTGGATCGCAAGAAAAAAGGAGAAGGAAACTGTGCAATAGGCTTGTCAGAGTAAACTGTTCGTACGATTTGGTCAGGGAGGGAGAAGTTGGAGAAAATCGTGAAGTCCTACGGTCCTAGTCCTAGTCCTAGCCTATCTACTACTAATTTTAAGGTAAGGTTTCATATTTTTATTCATTGTTCTTATTATATATAAGATATAGACTGTACTGTAGAGCCAAAAATGTCGAAAATAAGGCCAAAATTTTTGAAAATAGGCCATAATTGAGAGACGTCACCCAATCTAATTATTCCCATTTAAAGTTAGTTCCACAATACACGAATTCACAATACGCGATGCCTCCTGTCACCCCTATTCTCGCGAATTGGGGGGCCTGACTGTATGTGGTATGTAAGGTGGGTGCCTTGATGATCAAGGACTTCAGTGACCAGTTGCCATAGATTGTTAGATTGCACCATCCACCACAGCTTTGGCATCTGCCAAATAGCACACTGGCTGGCCCAAGATTTGAACCCTCGACCTCACGGTTTGCAAGCGAGTGCTCCTTAGCGCCGTAGGTAGGTGTGTGCGCCACCAATTACTAATCGCGGTACGGCGCTTCTTTGTTTCCAAATTTAAGGGTGCATCTTCCACAAAGGGATGTCTTATATTCTCCAAACTATGGGGAAGATGTGGAAAAGGACAAAAATATGCAAAATAAGCAATTTAGGACATTTCTGATTTAAGGGAAATGAAAACTTGGAAATTCACAAACATAAAATATAGATTAAAAATTAAATTTATAACTCTAAATGGTTTCTAAAAATTGGAGCTCTAAAACAAATTTCTAAGAAGTGTTTTTTTAGGGTCTACCAAGGACAACAACGTCTAAGACAGAGGACAGACAGACATACATACAAGCTGTCCGGACCCTGCTCCACAACAGAACAGATGGCACCACACTACTAGACCTTGCTACCATAATCCATTGATTTGTCTACACGGTATTCAACTTGGGCTAAATATAAATATGAAAACATATAACTGATTATGTTTATTTATTAATGGGATTTATATATTGTATGTTCAATGATGTATGTAAAATGTGTACAGCTTTTTACTATGGAAATATGCATAAGTTACCAGATGCAAATTAAATATTTTGTTTTAAAGTCATTTTTCCAACTGTATTTTGGATTATCATGAGCAGATCTAGCTTTCAATTTTGTTGCATGTAAGAAAATTCTTTGTTATAAAATTTAGGTTATATGTGGATCATGTCCAATATACACTGCATACTATCTACAAAGTGGAGCCTCTGTTCTGTCTTAACTAATTGTGCATAGTTTGTGACCAAAATCCAACAAATTCTAGTACATACCAACTTCATGGACATAAACAAATTGAAGAAAAATAATAATAATTCTACACTGGAAATAGAAAAATTCTCATTGTTATAAAAAATAGTGGCACAAATCAAATTGGCAAATGGAAACTGACTACAAATTTAAAAAAAAAAAAAAAAATTGGTCTATGGGCACGTGGGCAGATGCAGGTTTGGGAAGCATGAGACTCGTCACAATTTTTTATACAATAGATAGATACTGTACTGTATATCTATCTGTTTTGTCACTTGAGTAGTTTTAAAATTATTGGAAGAACTGGCACTTGCGAGAAATAAAAGACCAGATTATTATTATTATATTATTAAACCAGGAAAACTTTAAAGCTTTCATTACAATGTATTTAATATGTATATACAGTACTTCAATTCTATTGTGGCTTACATTTCATTTTGTTTAATAATGACTCGACATTAAGAATAATGAAACAAAATCTATAGTCAAAGGCTTCCACAACTTGGTATTAATAAATTGTATTCAAATACATGGTTTGCAACAAATTTCGAATTCACTGTACAGTATGTGAGATAATAAGAACCATATCTGAAAATGTATATACAGTATAACTATTTATTACCTCCGCCAACAAAGTTGGACGGAGGTTATGTTTTCTCCTCCATTTGTTTGTCTTTCTGTCTGTAAAGAAATCTCACAAACTTATGAAAAAAAAATCACAAAATTTGGTGGGCAGATAGGATATGCACCAAGGATAAAGTGATTTAATTTAGGAGGCAATCCGAATCATATCTTGGAACCCAGATCCAGAAAAGAATTTAGGCCTTTGATATTAATGGCGTAGGCGGAGGTATGCACTCGAACGAGTGCCCCTCTAGTTACATATTAATTGGTTATTCAAAGACACATGAGGTATAGTGGATATAATATACAGTACTGCACCAACCATATTTGGCCTTGACTGTTAATGATACAGTTTGGAAATATTATTACTGTACTATACTGTATATCCATCCGTATGACAATTCTGTAAAACGTGATGAAATCTTTAGCTTCCCGAGTGTCCTGTGTCCTGAGCCTATGAGAGTGGTGGGACATGGATTGTCAAACTGACTGGCAGGAGGTGGCACTGAGTGAGGGATCCAAGGGAGGCTTTTGGAACCATTGGTATCTCTCCAGGCATTGATAAAATAGTTTCCATAGCGAGCACATTTTCTCTTCTGTATTGTTTTGATGTCTGAGGCAATTATAATGTACTTAATGGAATTTTATATGATCTATTCATATTTTTTCACCAACCAACTTTATTTCTAAACTCAATTAACGAAATCAACAAATACATGTGGCACTCTAAGAACTCGAACCTAGGATACTCACACCAAAATTCCGCGCATTTATGCATTACGCTACCAAAACAGGTGTATCTTTGGATTCATATTATGCTAAAAAAATCAGCGCAGTAGTTCTAATATATATCTTAGTTTCTTGAATGAAATTTGTGTTCAGTGTTTCAGTTTTCAAAAACACTATTGCATACATAAATTCTGTCCCCTTCTGTACTTTGTCTTGATATTTCCGATTGTATAGTGCAGTCCCAAGTTGAGTCTTGGAATGATACAAAAAATTGTATTATTATTATTTAATTATCTCCTTTCTTCATGCACCCAATGTTTCATGGATGTAAATAATAATATATATATATTTTTTTTAACACTTACGGTGCGGGCATTATTTCCGCTATATTAGGGCTCATTCAGGCACTCCTGAATTATTAAGCAAGTGTTTGAATTAAATTAAATGTATTCAGCCAAAAACTAGAAGAAAATAGCTTCAAAATTACACCGAACGAGCTTCGTAGTGTGCGGAGTTCATCCGCAGCGCTACCATATACATCAGCAAATATTCGCTAATAATGAACAATGTCGCGCTAAATTTGTCTTTGGCAGTGCTGCATATGTCTAGCGAGACATGGCTGACAAACCTTAGTGCACCAGCCGCCGTGCTGGAGAGCAGACGGGGGGCCTGCCGTGCTCCCGCTCACTCGCACTCGCACTCGTCTCCACAGGCTTTAAGAGCCTGTAAATGGCTTTAAATTGCCAGGGCGATCCAGAACTGTTCCCGCAGCCAATGGGTTAAAGATGTAATCGTAGTTGTACAGTATAATATATATACTGTACATATAAAGTATATATATATATATATATATAGATAGTATATATCATCCTGTCCTACATTGAAGATGGTGCTAATGGTGTGAAGTTAGTAAACTTACCTAACTTTTAAAAAAGAGAGCCCACCACCCCCTAGTGCCACCACCTGCCAGTGTTACCAACTTAGAGGCATTTTGTACAGCCTCTTAGCACTTTTTCTGGTATTATCTCTGGCCATTCCATTGCACTTTACCTTCAAACATCATTCTCCTCAAAGATGGTTACATACATACTGTATAGTCGGCCAAATAAGTTATGTCCCAGTGCAAAGTAACGGTTCAGTATTTAAAACATTGCACCCAGAATTTTCCTGATTCAATTTAGTTATCAAATACTTTCTTATATTTTCAAAGTTCATTCACTATCTTGACTACTGGGTGGATGGGACTCGTTAGCCTTGGTCGGCAACTCATCTAGGGGAGACAACCTTATACAAATCCGGGTGGATGGGACTCGTCAGCCTTGGTTGGCAACCTGTCTAGGGGAGTAAACCTGATACAAATCCGTACTGCTTACCTAAGGGTAAGGCAGGTTAGTGGATGGATTAGCCGAACACCACTGTAAAAAAATAGTGCTAACAAGATACACAGAGGGCCTCGGAGTCGGACGGATCCTAAATTGAGTGGTCAATCCTGTAAGTCCTTCACTAAACTGGCTCGGGTTGTCCCTCTCACAGGGAATAGATCCGCTTGGGGGCATTCTGTGTATGGCCACCCTCGTAAGGGGAGTAAGGCGTCTGGCAATAGATAGATAGATAGATAGATTCACTATCTGTCAGACATTTCCACAGCACATGTGAAGTGAAACATAATGATAAATGTGACATGATCAACAAGTATTCAGCCATTTTCTTGACATAATCTTTCATATTACCATAATCTACAATCTATTTATTATAAGTAGGGCAGAATTATGACTTTAACCTCTTGTAACTTAAAAAGGGGTTAGAAAAAAATATTTTTCCCACCTATTTCCTGATCAACATTTCCCACATACACGTACAAACTTCAGGTGGATTGTTCAAGTTCCCTTTGAGTTATAAGAGACAGATGTCACAATATCTGGCCTACTTATAATGACTAGACTATGGTACAGTACTGTATAATGTCAGCTACCGTCTTCCTTTAGACGGTACCAATGTTGACGTAATTCACAGAGCTGCAAGTACTGCGTACTGATAATAATGATTTAACTTTACAGTATCTCACTTCAAGTTTTCTGAAATTTGCCTAAAATAGTAAATTTGGCATTAATTTTGATTATGTAAGAACTAACCTCAAAACAATTGGCAGAAAAAAACCCTATTATGTAACCATCTTTTAACATAAGACGAGATGATCAAAGACAATCTCAATATAATTTTACCACATGGGAGTTTCTTGGATCACTCACCTTAATTGCCGATTCCAATATTTCAAATTACCAATCCAAATACATTAAAGGTCTTACAATAACAACTGTGTATAATCATAATAAGTAAAACATTTTGCATTGAATATTTAAGTACCTGAATTACCGCAACAACGGTAACTGTGAGCAAAAACAAAGAGCCAGAGCCAGACGTATGATAAGACACACCACCACAACAAGAAAACTGGACCATTCAATAAAACACTTTTCAATCATAGGATAGGCAAGACTATGCTGCACATTATTAGTGTAGTCATTATAATTAGGCCAAAAATATAGACCATTAACCTCTTGTAATTTGAAAAAGGTTAGAGCAAATGGGCTGTATATTTCCACACCCATTTCCAGGTTGACTCTTCCCTAACAGTTGAAATATCAACACAATTCCTTGTTTTATTATTATTATTATTATTATTATTATTATTATTATTATTATTTATTTACTTTATTTTTGTTTGTTAGAAGGTTAGTGGTCAGTATTTCAGCCTAATGATAGTGAATAGACTATAGGTTAGGCTGGGAATTTTTTGGTTGAATCTAATTGACTGGCATAAAAAAGCAAGCAAAAAAAAATTTTGAATGTTCTTTGCTCGAAAAATTGTTCGCTTGAATTATCCTGTAACCACATAACAATAATCTTCAGCCTCATTTTCTGTTAACAAAAGGTGAAGTCTTAAACATGGGAATGGGCTAACTCCTCATTTCAATCAATGAACATAATACAAAAAAAAAAAGGATATTTCCCATCTCAATGTTTAAAATACTCGCACACAGACCCACTCAATTCAGGTTACACCCGGCCCTTCTTTACATAATTTTTACGATTTGTATCCAATTTAGGCAAGATTTCTCAATATTACTGTTTTCAATGAGTTTAAGCAGATCACTGAGGTCCGAACTAGAACTCTTATATGGCTGGCCCTCCCCCAAGGGAAACTTTGTTGTTTAACTGGTAATCATAATGTAAACCTATTTTGGATATATGAAAATTACAATACAGACCTACGAGAGTTTCGTATGGATCTCAGTGGTCTGGTTAATCTGCTCTACATAACTAACAATACAGGATTATACACAGAACCTGCTCTCTCACTTACATTGAACTTCAATTTTTTTTTTTTTTAAAGGTATAGGCACATAGTCCATTGGTTTTAGAAGCTTACAAATCAGAGGTTCATACAATCAATCAATGACAGAGAGTGGCTAGAATGGACCGTAGAGTATGTACTTAAATTGGGGTCACCTTCTTGTTGTTTGGCTGAGGCTCTGGCATCTCCTGGGAAGTGTGAGCAAATACTATAACTGTTACTACCTGCATTGTTAACCCAAGCAGCCCGGACGTCCTATTATAAGAACGCCTGGAGCTCGCACCATGGAGCCCGGGCGTCCATTTAAAAGGATTGAGCTCTTTTTCAAGCTTTAACCCATCTGGCCCGGCTAGCTTTGAACTTTTGCACCAATTGTATTCGGGGTCTTTTCTTTAATTTCATATCTCCGCAAAGAAATGTCCTAACCTAGGTTAGATTTATATCAAAATGCAGCACTTACTGTTATCTCGCGAATGTCGAAGACTAGAACACTACATCGAGTGAGTCAGGTTTAATGGCAAAAATACAATAATAAGTTATGCAGCGTATCTAGGATAATCTTGGGAGTTTCGGCAATTTTGTGATGTTCATGTATTTATATCTCGGAAATGAAATGGCCTAATATTGATTAATTATATATCAGGATGCAACAATTTATTATCTTGCGAATGGTGAAGACTAGAAAATCTGGAGAGATTGTAGACACCAATCAAGCAGGGCAATAACCAGGGAAGGCCTCATAGGCATGTGATAGGGAGTTTCTGGAACTCCAGTTTAATTTGTCAGGCTTCCCTCACTTTCTGTAGGTCGATGTCGGGCTGCACGCCCAAACTGCGTGGGTTAAACCACGCGCTAAATAGCTTTGTTGTCAGGGTAGGCGGTACCCACAACACACAAAAACACGCTCAGTCTGTTTTCTGACATGGTGTCGCTAGCATTGCTAATCAATAAATTCTGCGTGTCCGAATCCATGCACACAAGCAGTGTACAGTAACACATGAATGGTTACAGTGATGAAATGAATCAGTATGCGTGACATTATTACAATAATGACGATAACAGCTGTGATTAGTGACTAAAATCGCCTACCAAAAGCAATGGGAGTTGTGAGTGTTTAGAAGCCAAAGATGTGGTCCGGGCAAACATTCGGATGCGACGCGATTCTTGTGGCAAAAATACTTCTCTTCATCACATCATCACAAACTTACTACTTAATGTAGAGGGTTCTAATCATCGGCATTCTCAAGAAGAAGCTTTGCGCTACATTTAGACCTATAATTTATACCAGTTGGGCCATCCTATTGTGGAGATTAACCAGTGAAAAACACGAAAAAAGTGGCAAATTGACGAACCCCTCCCCAGTGGCGCAAAAGTGCAAAACCAGTCGAGCTGCTTAGGATAAAGGTACTATATTGTCATAGACTTACCTGGCATTTTATATAACTCCAGTACATTATATCCACACAATCTTCACTAATAAAAAGGGAAAGACTGTGAGTAATAGTCATGTCATCCATGGTTTACAAGCTTGCTGCCTTTTCCCATTATTCACGAAATAGCACATTATCATTACACCATTCAGTGGTGGGTGCCCAACCCCGAAAGGGGTTGAAATAGGGGAGCTAGGCGGCTTCCAGGGCCTTTCCAAGCTGATGCCGAGAGGATTGGGTTCTAGGATGATGGGCTTACTCTGACTGTTCCTTTTACTTACATATTTTCTAGATCTCAAGTGGCGCAGTCTCTTCCGTGGATTTGCCTCTCTACTGTCAACCTAGAGGGGCACAGGTCCTTGGGTGGGGCTTCGGTGTCCCGGGCGTTTCCACACCCTCCTCAGCTCCTCGCCTGGGAGTGGCTTCGGTCACCTGGGCATTCTTAGTGGTAAAGCAGGGAGGGTTTTGTGGGGGCTCTTGGTTAAGGCCTTGGCCTTGCTCAGGACCTTGGGGCTGTTCGGTCAGACAGCCTGGGGAACAACAACACAATTCAAATTTGAAGAAAGGTGATTTAAAGGCAACTTCTAATCTGTTTCACAATGGTTTTGAAATAATTATTCAAAACATCCATTTAAACCAGATAAAGTGTACTATATATATATTAACCCGGTAAGCGCTAAATAGGGTGTGACCAACGTAGTTATATGCAAATTAATTACTCAGTATTCAGACAGAATTTGTTATATCTATCATATAAACCATCATTTATTTTCCATGAGCACATATTGTACTATTATAATGAACATGAACCTTCAAGAGTGATAAAATAAGTGGGGAAAGCATTTGAGTGGCTAAAAAAGACGATATTCCCCACCCGCTTGTTATCTCAGGCAGGAGGTGGCGAGACATACACTCTCCCCCTCTGAGCTGTCTCGGCACACTGATCGATGCGGGAGAGATTCTCTCGTTGCATAGGATCTCTAAATGACTCGCTGTTGTGTACGAGACCAAGGGAGAATAATTCCCACGAAAAATGATGAAAATAGTTGATAAATTAGGAGGGGGGAGGGGGGGGGGAGAAACATATCGATGAGTGGTAGGAAAACCTGTACTAGAGAGGAATTATCTGCCCTTGGGTTGTTTTAGAAAGTTTTTTTCATGGCCTTGCTTCCGAGAGGCCTATCGCATTCGCTATACAGATACTTCCGAGTTCGTGCCTGTGCCTTTCAAGTGAGATTGAAGCCGGGTCAGCTCATCTACTCCATAACTCTTGGATGGAAACTCCATATGAGGATTAACCTAAGGCAATGCTTTTTATACCTTAGTAGTAGTGCAAATCCTGATCCATGGTCCAGGCCTGAAGGAGTTCTCAACCTCACCTCCTGGGAGTTAGGTATTTACAGTTGATGTAATTGGGTCTGCTCATTGGTTATTTTGGGTAACAAAAGAATGAACTATGCATATACAAGTACTGTAAGAGATTCCTTGAGGTAACAAAGTATAAAAGTAAGGTGACCTATACAATTTTCTAGGTAAACAAGGAACCAGTCATCGTAACAGAAGTAAAAATGGCAACCTTTAGCATTTGACTATTACTGAATAACTATTCATTTAGTAGTGAGGATAGTGTTAAGTCAATGTACTTGAAGTGTAAATCAAAATCAGCTCCAATTATTTTGGAAACTGTACTGCTAAATATCTCTTAGAATAATATATCCCTGGGTTATCCGAGGTATTTACAGTACATCCAGTCTTTACTTTCACAACTCAGCAATTAACACTTTTACTGATCTTAAATTAATATATTCATAAAATAATTTTGAAACCATTAAGCAGGTTGTCCTAGTAATGAGTTCAACATTGTAATTGTATATCCTAGAAAAGTGTTGAAAGGTGCAGTCTGAAAGTGAAGCAGAGTGATTTAAATATTTTTTCTGGAACTACTGGTTAATAAATTGGAAATAATTGAACCAAATTATAATCTAGGCCTGTTTGAGGATGTAACAGAACATGTGTTGTAAATGTATCTTAATTAAATTTTTCATGATTTACATGCTATATATTGTAGGCCTACACACATGCTAAAAGCAACAACATTGTTGGTATACTTAGCCTCAAGAGGTTCTTGTGTTTTTACAAGAAAATTTCAAAGATGGCATACTGTCAACTACTGAAAGCAAGGGATACTCGACCCATTATCTCGTAGAACCAGTGCTCTAAACGAAGAACATGATTACCGGTAGTTAGCATGAAGAGTAGAGAAAATGTAATAATAAAATTACAACATACATCATGTTACAAACTGGGACAATCCCATAATCGTTAAAATTTGATATACACTGTTCTTCAACCACATCAACACGTGGCTTCTCAAAAATTACAAGTATGAAAATCTAGTTTGAGCAATTGTTACAATAATGCAGTCTTATCAAGAGGATGTTATAAAGGTAACTTAGTAAATAATTTAAATAAGTACTGTTGTCTGCAGATACCATACAACATAAGTATGACATAAATTTGACCTAGTCTGGCTTAAACATAACACCACCAGAACAATTTCCTTCCTTTCTCTTCCAATGACTCTAGTTGAGCTACTCCTTCCCAACTTCAAGTTTATTGGTCTTGTCAGATACGGTATAATAACGATAAATATTTAGTTATAATATCAGGCAAGGTATAATAACTCTAAACTACGATAGGCAAAGTTCTGGGTTAGCTCAACATCAGGGAAAGTATATCAAAAGGATAAAGGGTGACCTTCAATTACTTTACTTGACCCTAAAGGTTTGTTGGCATCTGTAATTATTTATACAATCCCTTAATTAGTGATAGCATCCTTACACTCACACCAAAATTCTAAACATATTTAAAAATTTGAGGCGAATGTATGTGTGCTGTACTCAATTGTGATATGCTCTACCCAAAGCAAACAACTTTTTAACATTCCTTTACTCAGAGATCTTTGGGTAAGCTCACTGTGCTTCCAATAAAGGAAGTCTTGGGGCTACGATGACCAGGAAATATTCACAAATTTAGCTTTAAATTTAGCCATGGGAGTTTATAGAAATATTGATTACCTTTTCGTTACCATCAACTAACCTCAAAATGGAGGAACAAACTTGAAGTTGGGCAGGTTAATCTCTACTAGTGAATACAAGTGTAAATACCATGATAACCAACACTGTGCCGTATCCAACCCTAAAACATAAACATGGAATAGCGGCACAACAAACCTCCGCTGCTGTATACAGACTAAAACGCTCACCTGGCATCCACCGCAGGAGTGAGGCCCAATAATGTCAACACACGCCGCGACCTCACTCCTGTGCTACTTCAAAACTCACCTCTCGGCCTCTAAGCTGGTGTAGTCTATTACTATTGCTGACTGAATGAGGTAGCTGGATTCAACAACATGGCATGGAATCATTTGGTCAACGGTTGAGCAATGTGGGTTCACAAAGGCTCTTGACGATGGTTTGGGTTGGGAGGTGGATCAATACACAGACATACATACACTAGCCATAAGGGGAACTGTAATAACCCACTAGTTAACTTATTTTCAGAAACACTTTTTTGGTATAAAATTTGTGGAATATTGCAAAGAATTTCAAAGTACAATGAAGCCAAAAACAGTGACTAAAAAATGCAGGTTCTTTTTTTACATAATATTGTACAAACTAATATTAGATTTACTGTCATTATGACCTATCAAAGAATGTACAATAAATCCATCTATCAAAGTCAGTTATTAATTACTGTTTAGGTACGGTAAGTACAGTACCTTATTAGGAGTACCCATTTCAGCCCAATGACAATCAATTTGATTTCTGCAAACATTTTAAGATACAGTAATTAGGCTTAATAAAAACCCATGTGTGTGGGCTAAGTTCTGTGTGTAGACCACCTCCCTCCCCAACCTTCCTCAAGAGCAGTTGGCTGGCAATTGCTGATAAAAACAAGAAGAATGAAGTCAATATACAGACACTGGAATATAATACAATACACATCTAATAAATGGTACAGATAAGTACACCATAAAGAGACTGGCAAGAGAATAGAATCTATGTGCAGTCACTAACAGCAACAATCTTCAACAACACAAGGAAATAGAAAATGGAAGCAGAGTGAATACATGGTTAATTCAGAGTAATCAACTGGCCAGCAGACTAAAAATGTAATGCCATTATCTTTTTGTCATTTTTTGTTAGCTAAAAAATATAACTGTATATTAACCCTTAGGCGCACGATGACTCTATGTGCGTCATTAGGGTATTTACCCCCTAAGCGCACGATGACTCATTTAGCGTCATTAAACTTAAAAATATTTGCCAAAAATTAAGTTTTCGTCTGACGTGCGTCATATTTGGCATAGATATTAAGTATTAAGTCTAGTTCAATGGGTACAATTGGCAATGCCCTCAGTTTAACAGTGTACTCACGGCTGGCTGGGAAGAGAGCAGAGTACAGCTCAGTCTGTTTTTCGATACTTTCACGTTTATTCGTGTATCTCAGTAACTATTTGGTTTATAGTAATTCTGAAGTTACCAGTGGAATCCTCATTAAATTCCACTTCCATATATGTATGCACATCAAAAATGTTGTGGGCAAAAGTTTGAGCTAGCGCGAGTTGGAGATAAGGTATTCGATTTTTTTTTTTACAATTCTTATTTCGGAGTGCCCCAATGTGGTTGTTTTGTATTTATTTGCTTATCTTCAAGTTCAATCAATAACGAAGCCGATGGTACCTCATTTATCCAAATAGAAGGATTTTTTGGTGGATAAAAACATCACAGAAACAAATTATCGCCGGGCACAAAACTGGCTCTGAGTGAGCTGAGATAGGAAACAGATTAACTTGCTCATGTAGTAGTGTACACCCTATGTGGTGGATTGTGTTCTTTTATTTCATATATTTCATTTTAGTAAGCGTTGTTTCCACATAGCGATTTTGATAATTTAATTTGACTTTATATTGTCCTTGTCCCAATTTTGGTTTGTTTAGTTTGCAAGTTTTACATTTTAATTAATATACTTAGGGAGTGGGAAAAAAACTTGATTGGAAACTATAGGTGCACCAAAGGGTTAATATATCTCTTGTTAATATAATTACTAGACAACTACAAAAAGCAAAATACCAATTCCGCTCAAAAATGTTCAACCAAAACTATTTAAACTTGCAATCTCATTAAAAATTAGAATGTAAAACCAGAGCCAAAATTTATAGCAAAACAAATAATTAGTATTATAGAAAGTAAAAAGGTAAGCAAGATAAGCATATGGAGCAACTGCCAGCCACATTTGTGATAACTTAGGCTAAACAATAGCGAGTTTGTAGATTACCATTCATAAGTCTTGTCTAGAGGTGAATTAACAAGCTAATGAGGGGTTATGTGTGCAAGAGATTAAGATCACTAATAAAAACCTTAACTCTTTTAGTATGATGGAATAATTCATGGCTAATACTTAACAATTTAATTAACATTTGGAAATTACCTCTACAAATCAAAGGGGTAAAACTTAGCTCCATTAGCCTTTTTGATGCCCAGAGGTCCTTCCTAATCTGGATGAAATTACAGTATCTATTAATACTGTATAAAAAAAAAAAAAAAAAAAAAAAAAAAAAAAAAAAAGGAACTGTGAAAACGGGATTTTTTTTTCTCCCTAGAATGGACACTATACAAAAAATAAAATAATTAACTTTTAATAATTTGTATATATCTTATGAGTATTAAATATAATAGTTCAGTACAGTACAGTAGTTATAAAAAAATTAAAATGAACTAAATTGAATAGTGATTGTGCTCTTCACCAGAACACATGAAAAACTGCCATTATACAGTATAAACAAGGTTTACATATGCATGTATATCACAATATCACAAGGATTTAAAAAGTATATAATGATATTGGTGATAATCTATAGTATATAACATTAAATGGTCTTTCAGTTATAATTATAAACCCTTAACAACTTATTGTTGATGTTGAAGATGTGAGAAGTAGCAATATGGATAAAGTATTGTCAGGGGTACTAATATGGTGAAGTTGGCTAGTCTCTGTTCCGTACAGGAATTCTCTAGACACCCTCAAGAATGGTAACCTACATATCTTAACATGGGGAAACAATATTTGTACAGTCGCCTTCACAACATACATTACCCTTTACAACCCTCCCTGTAACTGCACAAGGCCACAATGCAATAACAGTAAGCAGTTTTAAAAATACTGTAAATATATGGTTGAGTTACAAAATTAACAAAAAGCATTTAGATTTAGAATCGGTGCAGTACCGGATGAGTACAAATATTGGCAAATTTTCAATCAAAAGTCCCAGAGCTGTAAAAAAATATGGGCATTTAGAAACAGAGTAATAACTGGAGAACAGCATGGTATTGAGAATTCATAAAGGCGACTGAACAGGTGTTTCTCTCTCCGGAAGTGGGGTGCTGAAATGTGACGGCAGGACATCTGTCAAAGTCCCGCTGGTTGGGTACAAAAACTGAATGATATGGCAACCTGAACAATGGGGGATAAGAAACAATAATAATACTCTACACCTCCAATATTATAAGGAAATTGTACTTTTTGCAGCTGGCATAGTCTTGCACTTGGAAGAGAGACCTTTGTGAGCAACTAACCCTATCAATCAGGTGACATCATTTTTTTAATGAAGCTATCTCTGTTTGATTGTATTCAATTTAGGAGGGATATGCCAGAGTTAGAGTGTTAATTGAGATAGTCTTTCACCTTTTACTTTCTACAGGTCCTTCCTAAGCTGAGCAATATTGCCTGGAGGTACTGCCAGCTAAAATATATACTGTATATAAAATGTTGTCATCTGATTGAAAGGGTTAAAGACGCCAGCCATGCACACAATAAAAACAGAACTACTAGTCACCCAAGCTCAAGGATAATTTGAACTTTCTCAATGTCTTAAACTTACCTGGTGTCACACGAGCGCTTTGTCTAGCAACTTTCTGCGACATTATTGGTGCGACAGTTTTTAAGTTGAAAATATGCAAGAAATCAACCCAAAATTATCTAGCTACCTTCGGCTTAGTTTCCAATATCAATGCGAAAGATTCCAAATATATTGCCGGAAAACTTATGGCCATAGATAATTGATGATAAATGCTCGTGTGATACCCCCTTTACTTCACTGCTAACTGGGAATCTGTATCCCCAGTATACACTTACTCCATGGTAGCTAATCCTACAAATAATATTAAGCACAATCTCTACACATTATTATCTATGCTTACAGCTAGAAATAAAAAATTGAAGGTGATAGGTGCTGAGCCCAATCCGTACCAGCAGGACACCTTTCTGCATTTCATTCTGGCTATCATTAGAATTTTTTTTCAGGTTAGGAAGGATCTACGAAATCCATGGGGATACTTGATATGTTTTATCCCAGATTCACAGTGGCACTTCCTACAGTGAATAAAATCACTTAAGTTAGCCACACTGAAATGAAAGGGATGCCAGCATACAGAAGGTGCTTAACATACACAACAAGAGAACTGACGGCTAGAGGATAAACGGTGTCTTCTGCCAACAGACTTGTGGTGGTGGACAGGGGACAGGTGGATAGGGGAGCCTCATAAAAAAAATAAAAAAAAAAAGTAAACAAACACCGCCAGTCGTTCATCACAGGGGCAATACAAACTACCGCAGACGAGAGAATTAGTGGTCCGAACCGTTGTCTCTTTAAAAACATAGCCTCAGTAACAACGCACATAGACCCAATGAAGCCAACTAAACTATTGGGAGTTTTCACACAATACAAAATTCATGTTTGTAATTGTTTAGCAGAACTATGCAGTCAGAGAAAATTTCTATGCTTGACTATGGATATAACAACAAAACGGAATTGCTCTGCTACCACAGCAAGAACACAAAATCTAAAGATCAGGAAAAAAAAAGATAGAATGTCATCTTTGTTGGTAACAGCACAAAGAATGCTGAGTACATGAAGGGTGGCCTATTTATTCTAATACTTCTGTCACTGGCATTCTTTCCCTTATCTCTGCTGAATCTATAAGGAAACAGGTGGTGATAAACTCCAAGTGTGATAACCCCTCCAGCTTAGATGGAGCACAATGTTTGACACCCGCTGCGGTAGACTGGAATGAATTAACTATGGGAATTTCTGAGGTAACAGTGGTTTGACAGGCACTTGGTGGTGGCATAATAGGTACAGTAGGTAGGTAGGTAGGTAGGTAGGTAGGTGGTTGGTTGGTTGCTTGGGAGGGGTACACAGGGCGGGCCAGACTAGTAGGTAAGGTGCTCTTGGTGACTCATACAGTTAAGATACAGTATAGTACACACTTGGGGGGTGAAGAGTCTGCAACACTTGTCCTCAAGGTAGAATAGCTCAATGAGTTTGCTACTCTTGAGAACAGAAATAAAGCAGTGGGGATAGCTAGAATAAGAATAAGAATATAATAAATAAATAAATACACACATAAAGTACAACTCACACATGTAATGGAAGGATCATTAGTAAAAAGTAGCCTATCATAAAAAGTTAAGAGAACCCCAAAAGGCATTCTGCCATGGCCATACTTTAGAGAACTACCAGGAGGAAGTAAGGTATCAGAGATGATGAAGACAGACAGACATAAGCACACGGGTAATTCAGATGTAAAAAATATGAGCAAGATTGATTTCAGGGAGGAAAGTATGATGCACGCACGCACACACACAGACACGCACATTGTAAACAATAAAACAAAAAAAATATATATATAAATAATGGGGGAAGGGGAGATGCACCTTGGTCATTTTACGAGCCCGCCCTGAGCACTTGCAGTTCCCCAGTGTCCCTCACCATCACTACACACAAACAGGGGACAGGATAACGATCAGACAGTGTACAATTATACATTTCTTGCTGTCCCTCTTAATATGTTCCAGTGCATAAATTTTGTCACGTCAAAAAAAGTATTTATTGTATATATATCTTTATAAGTGACACTACTTGATTACATTACATTAGTTTTCACAACTTGTATAATGTTAAGATGGTAGTATCAGTTATGGTGAGTTTCTTTTTCAATATTTTCGGGACAGGTAGCACCATTTATATAGTGTCAACTTTAGTGTTGTTCAAGTTATAATGTAACATTCTTTGAAACTTCAAGAAATGATAAATAACTTCATCATAAGGATCATATGACGGTACCTTCTTACTGTACTCTCTAAATAAAATGGAAACGTATTATACTCTTATCAATCTTTGCCATAAAAATGACCAGCTACAGGTCTCTTCTTTGTTTTACAAATTTAATTTCCTCGTAAGATTGATACAAAAAAGCGTGAAAAAATTACATAAGCTCACAATAGGCAAACTAGGAGTTACCAAATTTATAGATAATTTCACAATACCAAGATGTTGTCTCTTCTGTTTTTTATATATATATACAAAATACAGTATAGGTAATGTCAAACATTAGCCTACTTTTTAACTGTGTTCACAGTGATGTGAAAAATAGTGAAGATAATAATTATTGCTTTTGTCCTGTGAATATAACTTTCAGATTTGAAATTACCAATCTATGTTGGGTGTTTGAGTCATATATACGACAGAGAGCCTTGAAAGATTACAGACTATCAATTACGACGTCAGTAAAACCAAGACGGACCAAGTAGCGGGGCATGGAGGGTAGTGAGAGGACGGTGAGGTCAGTGGGGAACTGTTGGTTGGTGGTGGCACAACTGAGGTAGTGTGTGGTTCCTGTGTGACAATAGTAGTACAGTAGTAGTAGTAGTAGTAGTAGTAGTAGTAGTAGTAGTAGTAATAGTAGTGGTGGTGGTGAGGCCCCCGGGGAGGATCAGTCACTTCACTCTTACTCTTACCTCTCCGGGGGACCCATAATGCACTCTCACACAATTATTGAAATGCTGAGAAAAGACCTCTTAATAACAACTCTATCTTCATTATAGAAATGCTGAGAAAAAGGGCTGTTATAGAGGACTCTGTTCACTATGGAAATGCTGAGAAAAGACCTGTTATGAATAATTCTGTATTCACTACAGAAATGCAGAGAAAAGACCTGTTATTGACGACTATAATAATAAATAACTTGCTATGACAATTCTGTGATCACTATGGAAATGACGATTCTTTGCTTACGATGGAAATGCTATAAAAAAATACTGGTATGATGATGTGGCTGTGCACACTTGGCAGTGACGGGCCTTAATATCTACGACAAACTCTAGCAAGCCAAAATATGTGATCGTGGCCTAGAGGAGCTGTAAAGTGGGTGCTCCTACCAAACCAATAATACAATCAAGCTTACACAATATGTATCAAATGACAAGTACAAAAGTTTGAAAAGTATCAAAAAGTTCCACCTGAATCATATTTTTGTTTCTCCTTTAACCCTTGCTTCCCGGATGACCTCATGTACGCCCATAAAAAAGCATGTACCAGGTACCCGGAAGGCCTCTTATGCACCCATGACGTCACAGCCTGTGAGCTTGCTGTGCGAGGCGTCGGTCCGACGCATGTAAACAACAGCCGGCTGGACCGACGCTCCGCATCTCCGGCCACAAGAAGGAGAGCGTCGCTTGTTCTTGTGTGCCTGTATGTTGTTGTTCAGTATCGAAAAGTGGTGTAAAGTGGCTGGTTTGGCCATAAAGTTATCTCCAATGAAATCATCATCACAGCTCACCCAGTTGACTTAGAGAGCTCTACTTAATGCCATTTTACAGGTAAATAACACAGCTACGCTTGGGGATGCGCGGGAATGCGGTAAGCAGTCTGATTAACGAATATACGGTAGCCTAGCCTAGACGTTTTTCGGCCAAAACACCCGGGTTTCGAGGAATATATATATAATACATAACCGGGGCTGGAGGGTTAAAGAGCTGCATCTAGTTCAAAATGGCAGTGCAGCAATAGAAATCATTACCATACCATGGGAATAGGTAACCTTTACCACCCAAGATAGTCTTTTCTTTCTTTTTTTGTCAAATTTGGCCATAATGGAAATGACCGAGCAGTTCCACTTACTTGCACCAAACACAGCAATTTTACACATTACCTGACAGTACAAGGGCATTTGAGACAGCTCCAGGGCTAATGTGTTTCAATAGTTTCCTTCCTTCCACAGCTCCGCACACCTCGCCGGGGCCTGGATTCATCAAACTTACCATCCCATCAATTACTATTCCCATTTCCCACAGCCCTACCATCCTGATAAATTCCATACTCATTCACAAATAGTAAGGAATTGTAGGGTGTAAGATCCTAGTACATGTAAGTGTATAATGAATCTTGGATAAGCTTTAGTGGTGCTAAAGTTGAGTTACGAACTCTACCAAACAATCATGGAGATGTGTTGATGAATTTGGCCCCAGGAAGGTTAGTTACCCTGACGGTTCATCTTCATCGCTGGAGTCACTCTTTCCTCGCTCTTCCTCCTCCTCTTCGGTGCTAAGGCGGTGAGAGGGTCCTGGCTGTACCTGCTCGTGGGTTGACACCGGTACGTTGCTAACACCAATGCCGCCAAACGACTTACTCTGGAGGTTTACCGACACTCCGATCCTGTCCATTGCTAACTCTGAAAATTGGGCCTGGGGCCACCATAAGAAACAAGAAGGGTGTGAAATACATAGCAACACAAATAAAGAAACCACCAACTGGCTTGCTAACCCTTATGAGGTGTTTGTTGTGGTCACTAAGGAAATGGATGAATACGAACAACTAATATTAACTTAAGTAAACAAGTAGCAACCAACCTGCAAATCTGTTATTGCCAGATGCCTTTATCTCCGACGGAGTGGCTACGAATGAATCGCCTCCCTATTCCGAGGCAATTTGTTAAATTCTCGAGCTCGTTATTGTTCAAGGGGAGGGTCGGTAGCTCAACTGTCCATTGTGTATAGTATGTGAGGTGCATGCGGAATGTTATTGTACTGTTGGATTGGTTGTGGATGTGAATGTAGTCCGTAACCAATCTAACTTACGTAAAAACTAAAATAAAAAGAGGCATAATAAAGCAGCCTCTTTAGTCTCTCCCCTCCCACATTGGATAAAGTTAAAATATACAAATGTATACAATGATGATGCAGTTTTTAACGGCATACCCTCCCTTGATTGACAGGGCTAGGGTGTACCCTTGTTACAGGGACTTAACTGGACATTTGCCACAAATCGCTAGACTGAGCTGTCCAAACTCTTGACATCTACCAATGGCACGGCCTGGGATCGCTGCCGACCCTTCGATCAGCAGCCAGACGCTCTACTGACCATGCCACGGCCTGTGGCATGTATACAATATGTGCACTGTACTATATTGCATAAATTGTGTAAAGGAACAAAAATAATCAAAGACTCTCTCACATCTAATAATGCAGTATTACATTTTCTTAATAAAAGATACAGTTGCTAAAATATGAATCTGGGACATATGCTGTGGAGGGCTGGCTGTTTTATACTATCATACTGGGATAATACATGGACATGATGTCAATGATTGCTGTTACTCAACTCACTTCTTAAAATATTATCACAAAATTGTAAATTCATAAATTCACATTCAAACTACAGTATTGCAAAATTAAGACTTAGAGATCATTATATCACACCATATCTTCCCAACTCAAATACCTGGTTCATGTATTGACAACTGTGCATTGTGCCATGACTAAAACTTCTTTGGTCAATTATACATAAACCCCCAAAATCAATAGAGCTGACCTCAGGCTTGCGGTCGTCCACGGTCATGTAACAAACGCCCATGGTGGGTGTGGTGTGGAGCCAGTACAGGTCGCTAATGCCGGACTGGGGTTCGTGCCGTAGGATCAGAGCGCCTGCCATCTTTGGATGAACACCCTCTAGGAAACCAGACTCTGTAGGCAATGCAGGTGTACAAAAGATTACAGATACTTGGTTCTATAGCAGGTCTAAAAGCAGTACTCATAACATACCCGATACCGGCTCGCTTGGTGTAGTGACTAGCGTCTCGGACTTCCACCCAGAAGGCCCGGGTTCGCGCCCACGCTCGGCGCATTAAAGATTTTTCACAAGCACTGAGTCGTTACCATCCCTCATGAGCAAAGGGATGGGGTAGTAGTACAGGACCCCAATGGAAATACGCCTAATCGGCCTTATTGAGCTATCCTTAGCTAGCTTAGCATGCGCTAGCTTTAAGAACTATTATTATTATTATTATTACCTTTTAATATCAAATGGTACTGTATACAATATTTTGAGGAGTCCCATGTTAAGCGCAGTTGGGTCAAAGCATGGTATGAAGACAATAAGAAGGTATACGCACGCTGGATATTATTGGAACCACGACATTCACTTTTTTCACCGAGTGATGTCATGCACTGTTGAACGCATCAAGCTAAATAAGGTCTTCAAACATAACAGGACCGGTCTATTGTGTTTTCCACATAAAATGTAGAGTAACATGGTTAGATATAGACATGTACAGTATAGTGTAATAGGACCCAACCTATATGCTAACGTTCTTATCTAACAGCTATGAGGTAGTTTCACACTTTACACAGCCTGACGACACTTTCATATTTTCCCGCGGCAGTAAACGATCACTATACAGTCAGGTCTCGATATACACGCATTTCGTATACACAGTAACCCCCAAAATTTAAAAATCGGCCACAACACGGAAACAATTCGTATATACGCAGACATATGCGGGCGACGGGGGTCCTGCTGCAACTCCGGATCGACACCGGACATTTCGTACATCTTCATTATCACACGCAGCCACTCTTCCAAACTAAGTTTCCTTGGGTGATGGGCTGGTCTATCAGAGTGAGAACTGAGCGATCTCTGCCATACCCATAGCTTACTCTGACTGTTCCTTTTACTTATATATTTTCTAGATCTCAAGTGACGGCGTCTCTTCCGTGGATTGACCTCCCAATCTACTAAGATTGGAAGCCAAAGCGTCACATTTTTCCTTTGCCCCTCAACTTTCTCTTCATAATTGCTGAGGGGCACAGGGCCCTGGGTGGGTCTTTGGTTTCCCGGGCGTTTCCACACCCTCCTCAGATCCCCGCCATGGAGTGGCTTCGCTCACCCAGGCTTTATTGTGGTCGGCAGGGAGGATTCTGTGGGGGCGCTCAGTTGGGGGCGCTCATTTATGGCCTTGGCCTTGCTCGGGGCCTTGGGGCTGTTCGGCCAGGCAGCTTGGGGAACAACAACAACAACAACTAAGTTTCCTCATAGCCCACTGCACAACATCTCTAGGCACCCTGTCAAAGGCCTTCTCCAGGTCTACAAACACAAAGTAAAGATCCCTGCCTTTTAGTAAGTATCTTTCCTGTATCTGCCTGATTATGAAAATAGCATCGGTTGTACCACGTCCTGGCATAAAACCAAACTGCACATCATCAATGGAGATGCTTTGCCTGATCAAATCCTCAAACTCTCTCTCACAGACCTTCATGATTTGGTCAAGCATTTTCAGGCCCCTATAATTTCCTCTATCTAGCGCATCCCCTTTTCCTTTGTATATATTTACTATTACACTTTTGTGCCAATCCCCGGGGATTTTCTCATCTTTAATAATGATGTTTATCATCTCAGTGACTAAGCTGACACCAGTCTCCCCTGAGGCTTTTATCATCTCAGCGACAATGTCAGAGCACCCTGAAACTTTACCGTCCTTCATTTTATTGATTGTGTCGCTCACGATACCTGGTGCTATCAAAGGAGGGGTTCCAGATATTGTTTTTTTGATACTAAGCTGTTCCTTATCCCATTCAAACTCTACATTTAACAATCGTTGATAGTGTGCCTTCCATGCTCAATTACTCTGATTTATACATAGTACAAGTTTCATTAAAGTGATTTGTTTCTATTGCCATTATCCGGCTTATCCGGCTGGATAATATAAATATCCGGCCGGATACCGGATAATTTCACTATCCGGCCGGATATGTTATCC